>NXFB01000037.1:173420-193409 GCA_002525835.2 Ipomoea batatas | reverse complement strand
TTTTTTTTTTTTTTTTTTTTTTTTTTTTTTTTTTTTTATTGAATTGATACTAACCTTAGAGTTAATTTGTTTGTCACTTTGTGCATAAACATTTTTTAAACAATGACTACATCCTATACACCAAGTGATGAGTTGTATTTTAGCGGGAGGTGGAAAGAGTGTAGGTGAATAAAACGGGAAGAAGTTCCCAAGTATCGTCTCAAGGAATGGTAGACAAGGAATTAGACAAAAGAGTTCCTATGTTTCAAAAGCTAGTCCTATCGAAAGGTTTGTGTAGGTCATTCTAAGAATATCTCAAACACTTAAAACAAAAGGTGTTGTAAACAATTTTAGGAAGGGAGGATTCGGACTAGTCTAACACACATGCAACTCTTGATTTTCTAAGGTACTAGGGGTTTGAAAACGCTCAACGGACTAACAAGAGACAAGGTCACTAACACCACCGCCACTCTCGTGGTCAATGAACTCACTTCTTAGACCATAAAGCCATACTTGTGAACCTTAGGCTAGAAGAGGCATTATGACAAACACGTTATGTGCCTCTTGCCTTCCTACTCCCTTTTCTCAAAGGTGAGAAGGAAAAGAGGTTGGTGAGGTCTCAAGCATCCCCTATTCTCATAGGTGAAAGCAAGCTCCACTAACTCTCAAGTCCGATTGGCCTAATCGGAGTAGAGATCATACAAACATCCCAACCACTATCAAGATATCCAAAAAGCATCAATCTACCCTAGATTTAAGACATAAGAGCTCAAGAACAACATGCATGTTCAACTAGTCCTAATCCCTAGGTAACTAGCCACACATATCTAAACTAGGCATTATCAAAGCATTTAACAAATCTAAGCTATAAGGATTGAAAGCAACACAATTCAACTCACAAATCAAATCAACAAAACAATTCAAAGCACAACTCAAATCAACAAAACAAATCACAAAATAGAAATTGAAGAACAAGAGAGGAAATTGAAAGATTACTTGATTGCAAATGGAATTCTTCTACAAATCTTGATCAATTGCAAGTTGATTTCTACAATCTTCTCCAAATCTAGCTACTTGAATGGAATGTGAATGGAATTGAAGTGGAATTGGGAGAGAATTTCAACCTAATTCTAGAGAGAGAAATTTTAGACTAGACTAATCTGGAAAAATGAATGGGATCCCCCTGAAAAATGCCCCAATTCCCTATTTAAATCGCTGAAACCGCCAATTTGTTACGCTGTGGACGCCCGACTGGACGCGCGTCCTCTGCGCGTCCAGCGGGATTCTTGCGTGCGATTTCGAATCTTCGGGCGAGAACTTGGAACCGGACGCGGGCGTCCGATGCGCGTCCTAAGCAGACATTGCAACTTCAGAGAGTGATTTTATGGACGTGAAGCGTCCGATGTGCGTCCTTCCCGCGTCCTAAGCAGACTGCTCCAACTTCAGAGAGTTGATTTTCGGACGCGGGGTGTCCGGTGGCGTCCGCTGGGCGTCCGCAAGGGACTGCTTTCGATCTTCGCTGATCTGGGACGTGGACGCCTGGACGGACGCGCGTCCAAGGCGCGTCCGGGCCTGTCCTTTGCTTCCAACTTTGGCTCGTGATTAATTTTCTGAAATCCATGCCTTTTTCACCTCTTTGCACAACGTTTTACCTACAAAATGATCAAACACGTGTGGACTAGGGTCCAATGGCACTAACAAGCATTTTAACGCAATTCATGCTCAAATCAATCACAAAAGCTAGCAAGTACGTGCAATGTGACCCGAGAATGACCCTATAAATGTAGCATCTTTTGCACTTATCACCAAGTGTTTTTGTTGTATGCTGATTTTGCTTTTAATCTAAGCAGGTTGAGTCTAGAAAATAAAATGAAATGTAATTTATATTAGTTCTAATATATTTATTGAATGCACAATAAGTATTTTACATATAGAATCAATAAATACGCTGGTGACTATTTTGAAATTTCTTCATTTTATAGATTTGCCAATGGTTCAATAAATGCACAATAAGTGTGTCACGATTATTCTATTGCACTATATTGACATCTTTAGTAATGAGTTTTAAATGTAGCTACGTAAGATAATTATCTAATTAATTAACATTTACATATAATTGTCAACATAAAAGCATATCAGTCCTTTAGATGTTTTGCTCGGGGTTTATTTGGTTAAACCATTATTGTTAAATGAGTTCTTGTGGATCGAGAAATCTCTACTTTAAGGAATAAGATTGGATAAGGTAGTACAAATTTAAAAATTTTAAATCATCTTAATAAAGAAAAAATAAGATTTACCTTTAAAGTAAACAAGTATGTGTAGTCCAAAGATATTATACGGGATAATTTCTCGCATAAATTGAATGAGTTATTTGAATACTCTCTTTTTCAACAAATCCTCCCCAAGTAGTTAATATGATTGACTTCAAACTATTTTTTCTCTGTGGTATTAATAAAATACTTGGTATATAAATATATAACATTATTTTGTATTATAACTTTGTTATTTAATTACAAGATAGTGTAAAAATAAGACAATGGATAGTGTAGTCTATATAATCAATTAATGAATTTGAATATAAGTAATCTTTGCAGACAAAATAACTAACGGAATTATTTCTCTTCTTTAATTTATTGATAATGATTAATTTTTTTTGAATAAAGGCATAGTAGACATCTAATTTTAAATTAAAGAAATGCATATGTATTATTTTTTGTTGTATTTACTAATTTTTTTTAATTTAATAATAGTAATAGAGTGTCAAACTTACTTTTCATCAACAACAGTGAAGCCATTAATTTTTTTTTTATTTCCATTCGTTGTTAAGACAAATTGTATTGAAAGTTTGTCAATTACAATTGCTACAATTGTTGTCAATAGATATTGTTACAATTGTTCGATGAAGATAAATAATTTGAAATATATGGTTACAATATATATTGTTATAATGATATAGTAAAACTTAACTTACAAATTTCTTTAGAAGTTTTCGTGCATTAATAAAATTTTGAGATTGTTGTGTAAACTTCGTTCAACTGAAGTTTGTGGGGTGTCATAATTATCAATTGTTTGGACAATGGTCTTACCGTTTAAAGTCCATGTGTAGTTGTATTTCTTATCAACAGCTTTGTAGTTAGACCACACAAATTTGACAATAGCATTTGAAATATTATACCATGAGTTACTCTGTGGAATGATATCATACATTCCAATATCGTGATCATACACTATTGCTTGAACTCGAGTTTCCTACATTTAAATATACAATTTATGATTATACCATTTATATATATGCTATGTTACTCTAAAAAATCTACTCCCCCCCCCCCTCAATCTTCCCCCCCCACTAACAACAATATAATTATGCCCGATACAAACAAAAATTATTAATATCATAATGAGTTTCCCAACAATGGAAAAGCATAATTAAAATATTAAGTCTTGTTTTAAACAATTAAAAGAAGATTAATTAAACGGAAAAAAATGAAAAAGAAAAAACTTAGTTTGGTTGGTGGGTTTAGGCATAAGGTATGGGTATCAAAATGATTGTTATTGTTTGGTTGACAGATTTTGAGAATGCTACTATGGGTTTGGAATACCCCACTAATGAGAAAACCCATACCCTTATTAAATAAGGGTTTCATTTCCCTTCCTCATTTCTTCCCCAACTATTAATAATCATTCCCATTCCACCCAACTACCAAACATGCTAAATACTTTCACCAAAACCCATTTCTCTTACCAAGTATTTGATACCCATTCCGATTCCGATTCCCATGAGCGAACCAAACGCACCCTTAATTAACATAGATTTGTTTTTAAAAAAAGTACAAGAAAATGATTTTCAAGGTTTTGTAATCTTTGATGCTCAACTTTGAATGCTATGTATATAGTCTGACTAATTAATTGATCAAAGTTCATGTTAAATTTTATATTGTATCTTTTTAATACACTCTAACATATTCAAAGTATATATGTTCAACAAATATGTCAATTTTGATTGTGATGAGGTTTGAACTTAAGACATTCCTTATGAAAATCAATAAGTTAAAGAATAATAAATAGTTAACAGAATATTCTGTTACTAAAGTTTACACCGACGGAATGCAATGGTATTTAAGAAAATGTAAATGATATAATAGAAGGTAAGGTATGAAAAATAATAAAAAATAATAAAATCAAAATAATATAAATCATTCATTTTAACAGACAATCACACCAACATTTATTAGTTAACGTTAGGGCCTAACTTTAATGGCTATAATTAAATTTGTAGATGTGAATGTGAATATATATAGTAGATTATGCATACAATTTGTCTAATAACTGTGATCTGTAATGCACTTAATCACGCCAATTTGTCTATAGCCATTTTTTGCGTATGTATACACATGTGCATTATTCATATAGTGCTCCTATCCACATCAATCTTGCTGTATAATTGAACAGTTTTCTGGGATCTGTACAGTTGAGGATAGCCATTTTAAGCCTATATATATACACATGTGTAGGTAGTATTTTAAGGAAAAAAAAAAAGCACGCTAAGGTTGTTAGCCCAAAACATGGAGACTAACCCTAGCTTCCGGACACCAAAATCTGGCCGGCATTTGGCTGAGAAACAACGGCGACAAAAACAGAAAGGTCTTTATGCTCAGCTCGCCTCTCTCGTCGTCTCTAGTGAAAACTGTCTGGTATAGCTGATGAGTTTTAGCAATTTCAAATCTATATATATTGATAACATTTTATTAGGGCTTCAGATTATTTATGAATGATTTGTTTTTGAGGTACAACAGGAAAAGAAAAAATCACCGGCGGCTTTGGACTTGGTGGATCGAGCCACTGACTACATCAAACAGCTAGAGAAACACATTAATGAGCTGAAAGCAAGAATGGATAGTCTACAACTACCAGTTGAAATAGCCGTGAAAGAAAGTGACGTAAGTGAAACATTATTGGAGATAAATATAGTGAGAGGATCGGAGAACAAGAAGCTGAAGATGCATAAAGTCATTCGGATTCTTGAAGAAGAAGGTGCTGAAGTTGTGAGTGCAAGCTTCTCCACTGTGGATCTCAAGATCTACCATACAATTCTTTGCAAGGTACAACACAAAAAGGTAAATTATGCCATGGATCAAAGTTATGTGTTTATAGTTAACATGTTATGTGTAGACCAATCATTATTGTGTGGATCGTGGTTCACACAGCTGTGTGGACCATACTATCAAATAACATACATTCAGTATAAAAATAATGTACTTTTGATATATTAAAAATGTACATTATATTAAGGAAATGTACATTATTTGTGTATTGAATGTACATTATATTGTATAATGTACATTCAATACACAAATGATATACATTTAGTATATTAAAAATGTACTTTTTGTTATGGTTCATACAGCACTATGTGGACCATGGTCCACACAATAATTTGCCATGTGCAGACACAAGGCCAATTTTAGGCTGTGCAAGCTGTCAAACAGCACAGGACCTAAAATTTTAGAGGGTCTAATATTTAATTTTTACCTAGCTAGTTAAGAAATTAAAAAATAAAAAATTTGCACTTAATCTTAAAAGACTCCAATGGAGAAATGGTAGAAACATGTGTCCAAAGTGTTTCATATTAGAAACTAAGGGTTCAAATCTTGTCCTTTACGTACATTTTCCCTATCCTGTACTGAAAAAATCGCCAGGAGCGCCTAGGCGCCCGTGTATTTTTTACTTTATTTTTTAAAACTTTTTAAAGTATTTTTTAATTTTTTAAAGACTAATAATTATAAATTATATAATACTTTAATAGTTAATACTAAAATATTAAACATTAACCTAAATAATATCTAGAGTTTATACAATTTAGGGTTATTTCGCTCAAAACAATGTTGTTTTGAATGAAATAAACTATTTAAAAAACGAACAACAGTTAATCTGCTGACTAGGCGTCCTAGTCGATGCCTAGGAGGTCTAGTATGTGCCTAGGAAGCCTAGGCGATTAGCGCCTAAGCAGCCTAGGCAGTCGCCTAGTCGGCCTAGGCAAAGATTAGGCGGCCTAGGAGGCCGCCTAGTCAGCCAGCTGCCTAGACCACTATTTAAAGTGATACGCTAGGCGGTCGACCAGCGCCTAGCGCCTAGGCGAGGATTAATCGATGCCTAGGCGGGATTTTTCAACATTGGTTGCTGCAGTTAATAGTTTATGTGACTGTAGTTATGTGACTCAATTTGTTTATAGGTATATAAACGGTTAACTACTACAAGTTATAGAATATATCAATTCTGAGTACAGAATGAAAGTTATTTTTTGATCAGGATCCACAATACTAGGTAGACTCTGATCCATGGTATAATTTGCCTAAAAATAATATGTATGTTAACTGCTGACCCATAATTTTTAAATCAGATCTATAATGCAAAGTAGATCTGATCTTGCAGGTACATGGTATAACAATTGATACAGTATATAGATCGATTAGACCTTGCTAGCAGGTCTGCTGATCCAAGTTTTTTGCATACTCCTAACACATTATATTTTTGTTCTTATTACTCATAACTCGTGCATGTTTGGTTGCATACTTACATGTTTCATTTATCTTTACTAGTTGTTGTTGATTATGTTATGTTTTTATTGGATAGGCATTTTTACCTCGAGTTGGAATGGATACCATTATGGTGCAACAACGCTTGAAAGACTTTATTTCTGGCACAGGATAATATCAACTCCGACATCCTATGATCATCAATTAAGTATATCATACCATATAATATATTAAAATAATGCTTCATACCATTTCTTTGGGAGAAGTTAAAAATCACTTTATACTTTCATAATAGTCTCTCATAACTTGTCCACATGAGAATGTATGTCTGCTAGGAAATGAATATTATGTCTGAAAGGATTGAGTTTGTCTTGTATCAAGGTAGCTTGTAATGCCTTTGTGAGGATGTCCGTTAGCTGATCTTTAGTGAAGATAAAATGCAATTATAATTCTTTTGATGCTACTTTATTTCAATGGATGTCGTTGATGGATTTAATTAACCTGGATGTCCCGAATCAACAAACCCATAATTAACGGTTAAAGGCAATAATAAATGATAAATGGGAAGATAAGAAATGTAATGAAAAGACAAAGAATGGCAAGTCACGGACAAAGTTGTATTGATATGTCGTGAAAATGTTATTACAATACTTTGGATGAATCTAGGTTGTCTTAACAAGACAATCACTTTGTTATTTATACTAACAAGCCCCTAACCGTTCCCCTAAGTAGGAGGGATTGGTTATAACAAATTTGGACAACATCAGGCCTTGTGGTCGGGCCCTCGTCCCGCATCATCAGCTGAGGCCCCAGCCAAAGCCCAGGCCGAGGCCCTCAGCCTGGGGTCCAAGCCAAGGCCTTGGCCGAACTCGGCCTGGGGCATAGGCTGAGGCCCAGCTCGGGCTTGGCCTAGACGGCCTGGGTTAAGTAAGAGGCCCCACCTTGTCAATCCCAATTCAAGGAGAAGAGATACTATCCATGTGACTTCAGTAGAGGCATCACCGCATCGGCAATAGCTTTAATTTATATTATGCTTGTCTAACATGTACCTCTTTTGCGATAATATCATCATATTTGGCGCATGGATTGTTACTCCCCATTAATAATATGTCATCTACCTAAACTAATAATAAATAAACCTGACTACTCTGTTAGAGTAGATAAATGAACATGGAGATATCCGTTTAGAATATCGAAAACCAAGAACTAGCAAGAAGATAACCATCAAGTTGTCATTTGTTGGACCTTGTCCGAGGTGCCTGCTTTAACCTATACAACGATTTTTCTAGTTTCCTGACATAACTAGAATTGTTCTTTTCAATGAATCCTGGCAGTTGTTTCATAAACACATCTTCAAGAAGGTTGCCATTGAGGAATACATTATAGACATCTAGTTTTCGTGTTGCAAGGGCTAATAGAAGACGTATTTAATTTGTTAAGATATTACCGAAACACATACAGATATACGTACGGTTAAACAGCCCATGGTGAAATAATTCAACTATTATTCACTACTAATTATTCACTACTACGGAAAGTATATAGTACCACGGTTTTTCTTTCCTTACACATATATGTAGATTTACTAAGTGACGTATAGGTGACCGACGTAGTAAATAAAAACTATATACGGCAGTTGTTTAGAACCATCGTATATTAAATACTATATACGACAGTTGTTTAGAACCGCCGTATATTAAATATATTATACCGCTACTTAATATACGACAATCTTTAAAACGCCATATGTAATATTTATTTAAATACTATATACGGTGATTCCCATTTGGAACTGCCGTATATATTATTTATTAAAAAAATTAAACGGCGATTCTCAGATAGAATCGTCGTATATAGGTATTTATTAAAAAAAAAATTAACTATATACGGTGGTTCTCCGCTCGACCCACCGTATATAGTATTTATTATAAATAAATAAATACTTATATATGGCAGTTCTCGATCAGTTTGAACCGCCGTATATTGTATTCAAAAAATAAATAAATACTTATATATATATTCTATTGGTCTAGTGGCACCAAGTCCCTCTTCCATATAGGAGTTGTGAGTTCGAGCGCTAGTACTCAACAAAAAAAATAAATACCTATATACAACAGTTCCAAGTCGGTTTGATATTGTATTTATAAAAAATAAATAACGGCAGTTTTCACGGAACTATGCTGCAAAGGCTAACAGAAACCGTATTTGTTGAGATATTACCGAATTGAAACACATACATATATACGGTTAAACAACACTTAGTGAATAATTTAAAGTATTTAACTATTATTAAAAGCACATTAATTCATAAAACTATTTATTCATAGAAATAGTTCATACAATCAGTTATTTGAAACAACTATAAATCATTTGAGTTTGAACTTAATATGTCATATGTGGGAGTTTAAGTTTCAGGGAGTGTGGAGTTTCACTTAGTTGAAAAGCTATAATCTAGTAGCTAAAATCTAAAGAGCTGTTATGTGTTTAGCGTAGACAAATGAAACATCAATTTTATGTTACAAAAGAAAAAGGGTAAGTTTTGTCTCAATCATATTCTTCTTTCCAAAAATGGTGAACTTGAAAATATAGGAGGAGACATGGGGTTCTAATTTCGTAAAAATTTTGTTTAAGTTAAACTTATGTAAGAGAAATTCTAGTTCCCTCTAATCAAACAAGTAGTTAAAGACTTGGAAAATGGTCTGATGTGAATCCAATGACTTAGTGGGAATCATGGGACTGAAGTTAACGTGGGAATCTTTAACCCTTCTTTTATGTTATTATATATCATGTGCTAAGTTTGGATTCTTATTAGTTCATGAAAACGACATACTCACATGCTCCGCATATATTATATTATTATATTATGCATACAATTTGTCTAATAACTGTGAATCTGTGATAAGTAATGCACTTAATCACGGAAGTTGACGACGATAGCCATTTTTTGCGTATGTATACAGACACATGTGCATTATTCAAAAAGTGCTCCACATCAATCTTAGCGAAATTGGTTCGTCGCCTAATTTAAAAATCATGACTGAAGGCAGTTCTGTGTGTGGTTGAACTTCAAAGCATGTATAATATAAGAAAAAAGTCTGAAGAATTTTGGAAGGCCTGAATTAGATCCACTATGTGCAGAAGCTCTAGGGGCAGAGTCCATTATTGGGTTTAGAAATAAACCGGCAAAGTTGGGATCACCTAAGTTTAAAAAATAAATAAATAAGAGTTAATTCCACCAATAGTCCTCCGACTATGTTAATTTTTCAAAATTAGTCCCCGACTTTTAATTTGGACAATTAGATCCCTTAACTTTCAAATTCTTTCCAATGTTAGTCCTTTTGTCAAATTTTGGTTAAGTTGAGGCCAAATGAAGGGGTAAAATTGTCCATTTCACCTGTTTAGTGTATTATTACTCGAATTTCTCATGTCTTATACGCTGTATATATGAATATAATCTCAACTGAAGTCCCAATCGAAACCATATAATCTCAGTCGAAGTCTCTTCAACTGCGATTATATTCATATATATAGCGTATAAGACAGGAGAAATACAAGTAATAATATAATATACAGGTGAACAAACAATTTTACCCCTTCATTTGACATCAATTTAACCAAAATTTGACGAAATGACCAACATTGGAAAGAATTTGAAAGTCAAGGGAATTAAATTTTCCAAATTAAAAGCCGATGACTAATTTTAGAAAATCAACATAGTCGGAGGACCATTGCTGGAATTAACTCAATAAATAAATAAAGGCACTATTTGGTAACAAAGTTAGCTTATTAACCACTTTTGGCTTGTTTGACAACTATTAACTGTTTGACTTGGTTAAACAGTCAATATGGGTGTTTGATTAATTAGACTTTTGTAACTGCTTATTACAAAAACCGATAAACTTTTTGAAAAAATCATTTTGCGTATATTAAACTATTAACTAACAGTTAATTTAACAAATATGTTTTCACAATTAGCTAATACTATCAATTAGTCAAACAACTAACTCAATCAGCTAATAGCTATAAGCTAACCGCTATATACCAAACAACCCAAAAAACGCGTGGATTATTCAACCTAAACATGCAATCCAACAGTAGCTTACCTAAGTACCGATCGAGACCTGGCCAACATTTAAAGGAGGAACATCTATCGGCGGCGGCGAATGAAACGTCTTTATCGTTGGCTCCCCTTTCTCGTCTGTAATGAAAACTTTATGGTATTATTACGTACTCCCATCTTTTCATTCATTATTGTTGGGTCAAGCCACTAACTACATCAAACAACGTAACTAGGGAGTAACTAGGGAGAAACTAACGTTAATGTGAAAGCAAGAAAGGATAGTTTACAACAACTAATTGTAATTTCCGTTCATTAGTTTAGTTTGAGCAGTTCATGTGGATTGTCCAACTCTAGATTTTGTGAGTACGAAACTAGAGCTGATAGGTCAATTCCTACACCAAAAACTGGCAAAATCGCTTCACAGGCCGTGGCTGATTTGCATAACAGTCCCAAACAACGCATAACAGTCAATGTCACATTTTTATGCCAACACTTTGCAAGGTAAAGTGCAAAGATTTAATATGTTTTAGCATCACCGTTGTAAAAATTCCCGCCTAGACCGCCTAAGCGCTAGGGGCCTCTATACCGAGGCAAATTCTATTGTTCCCTAGGCGTCCGTCTAAGTGGCCGGCCGCCTAGGCTGCCGCCTAGCGCCTAACTCGGCCGATTGGATGTATTTGATAGGAGTGAAATATAGTATTATTTGAGTGTAATAGGTAAGTACATTAGATAAGTGAGTAACAATGGTTTTGGTACCGCAATGTAGATCTGTGTATTTAGTGAGAGTGAGTAATTTCAGTACAATATAGTAGTGTTGTGTATCATCAAAACCAAGTCCCCATCCTCTACCACAAGTCTGCTACTTATATTATGACTGCAACAGCTCTTCCTCTGGTGAGTGTAACGGAATGCTAGTATTCCTAGTAATGGTGAGCATACACTGAGTGCTGGGTCGTAATAATGGAGAGTCGTTGGATTAATTATCATCACATCAATGTGTCGTCTTTGTGTAACGGGTGACCATTTGTTGCCTTCGGGTCAGTACTGATGATTCGGGTCGGGTGCTGCATGCCTAATTATCCTGTCAAACATATTATACACTTTCAGTTAACAAATTATGCACCTATAGATAAATTAAAGTTACATAATTTGTTAGCTACATATATATAATATAATAAGTGTAGTAGGTACATAATTTATGAACTGAAGGCACGTAACATGTTAACTGCAGATAGACATATAATCTAATTGTTGCAAGGTGGACCCTAGTCCATGGTAAAACAATTGGGATATGGCGCAACTATTATTATACCATGGACCAAGGTCCACCTTGCATTATGGATCCAAGTCCAAAAATTATGTATTTACAGTTAACATATTATATATTTTCAGTTAATAAATTATATGATTGTAAATAAATTGAAGACACATAATATGCTAACTAAATGCACATAATATGTTAACTGTATATTACTCCGTATGTGCATGCAGTTAACATATTATGTACCTTCAATTTATTTAGAGACACATAATATGTTAACTGCATCCACATAATATATTAATTGTAATAACATAATTTGAAAGTTATTATGGATAAAGGTTCACAATGTAAGGTGCACCTTGGTTCATAGTATAGTTTGGAGAGTGGGCTTTGCGGATGGAGTGGATCCTAGTGAAGGGTTTTGGTAGTAGGTTGTTTGTGACAAAGTCATGGCCTTTTATTGGACTTGACGCAAAGTTGGGCATATATTCTTTAGGCTTGTAAATTTATATTTGGGAAAAGAGTTAATTCCATCAGAGATCCCTTGTCTTTGGTGTCAATTCAAAATTTAGTCTCAGACTATCGTTTTTGTCATTTAACATCTCATACTATTACTTTTTGGACACTTTTAATCCTTCTCAAGACTTTTCCTATTTTTATTAAGTACATTTTTTTCTCTTCATATTTTTCTTTTGTTATTTTTTCCGGTTTCAACCTATTTAATTGGTTTAGGACTTTAATAAAAACCGGTTGAAAAATATAGTTACTAAAAATCAGAGGTTACCTAAAGTTCTAAACCAATTAAGTCGATTGAAATCGTGACAAATAACAAAAGAAAAATACAAAAAGACAAAAATACCCTTACTAAAAATACAAAAATTCATAAGGACTAAAAGTGTCCAAAAAATAATAGTCTGGGATGTTAAATAGAAAAAATGATAGTGTGGAACTAAATTTGAAATTGTCACCAAAGATCAGGGACCTCTAGTGGAATTAACTCTTTGGAAAAAGGTACAAATAGGTCACTGACCTATATGGCTTAATTGCTATTTCCAAATAGTTTAATGACCTATTTGTACCTTTTCTCTTTATATTTTCTCGAAATGTTCAAGGAAATTCAATTGTAGGGGAAAATCAGGTGGACAAGCTTGGTATTAGTTTTGCTGGATTGTTATGTCATGGACCCGGGTCCACCTTTTCATGTTCGCAATTTTAGAATTCTATGTTTACAATTTATTAACTCTGTGTTCATAATTTTAGAACTCTATATTCACAATTTCATAACTCTATATTCAACAGTATAACACAACTTTTGAATATATATATAACAAAATTGTGAATATTATGTAATGTAATTTTGTATATTGAGATCTAAAATTGTGCATATAAAGTTCTAAAATTGTGAACATAAAGTTCTAAAATTATAAACATGTATCTGGATCCACATTACAATTAAGCTAAGATGGACCCGGGTGCATAGAATTATGCTCATATAATAACTCCTCTAATTTCTGATTCAATTGGAAGTAATTTGGCCCAAATTCACAACACAGTGGAGAGGTTATTATTTCCCAGTTCATTTCTCATTTTGTTCCCCCTTAGCTTCATCAACCTTGACCCAAGTAGTTAATCTCTCTTTAATTAATGACCCCATCCAATTAGCTTCCGCAAATTATACTATGGAGTAGGGTCTATCTTGCATTGTGGATCTTGGCTAAAAAATAACATTCATATTTTGTAGCTGCAATTGACACATTTTTTACCTACAGTTGGCAATTTATGTACTTATAAACAAATCGACGGCACATCACATAGTAATTACAGACACATAACATGATAACTATAGACATTTAAACTGTTATTTTGCACCTACACCTAGTTAACAGTTACCATATGATGTGCTTTCAATTTCTTTACAGGTACAAAAATACTTAATTGTTAGTACAAAATGTATTAACTGCAGACACATAATTTTTGGACCAATATTCACAATGTAATATAAAGTCTGGTCTGTGGTATAACAATTGATTAGCTTTACAGCCTATTTCTTCTTCATATTCTCACTAGACTGCCCTTGCTAGTGAGAATAATTCTCCAAAATTAACTAACAAGCCCAATTCTTCTTAATTAAATCCATGTCTTTCCATGGCCCAAGAATTTAATTTTCCCAAAAAGGAGAAGGGTAGTATGGAAAGCATTGAAGAGAAAGTTATGATCTGGAATATATAAGACTACGGCTAAGCAGACACCACTCTTATGCAAGACCTCTACGAGATATACGGAGCTTGAGATGGATGGACTTCTTGTTGTAGAAATGGATACCAAAATAAGAACTAAAGTTATCACGTGAGAAATGTTCATTGCCTTTTAGAACAATTTTGTATGTACGTAAGTTGAAGACAAAAAAAAATGGTGTTGTTCCCTAAAGTTACACAATTACAATGTGAACTCATTAACTATAGTTAGAATGTGTTAAACACTACTTAGATATTAAGGAGAAAAGAAGGAGAAGGAAATGTTTTAATTTTTGATATGTTAGAAATGACAGGAGGTATCCCTTTTATAGTTACAATTGGGTGATTAGAAACAAAGTAGTTAAACCACCCGTGTCCAAAAATGTTATAAAAGGATCATGGCCAGGGCAATTTATCAAAGAAAATATAGGTCACAAAAAATTAAAGCAATAAACCAATTTGTTTTGGTCTGGTCCATCATGCATCGAAGACTAGCATTATCAACATTCCCCCGCTAATGCTAGGAAAAAAGATGAAGCTTGTTCAAGAGGATCTGAACAGTGGGATTCAATACTTAAGTGTTGGTGTCATAAGACTTGAACCAACAGTAGTGACATATATAGTGTATTCCTTACATATCGAATGAACGAATCTTGAACTCTACAGACATTAGAATTTAATCAAATGCCAAACATTTTGTCAAGTTGACTTCAGGTTTAGATTGGTTCAACTTTTGTTCCTTATTGGTTTTGTCTTTGCAATGATAATACTGGTATGCTAGGCGTCTTTGTTTTGGGTTTCTCAATTTTGCCACTATTTTTGAAATTCCCTTGGTTTATGTTAGACGTCTTCTGTGCCCTTATGTTCTTGTTTATGAGGGCTTAATTGTTATACTTTTTCAATGCATTTATTGGTCATTTTGGGTTATTATTTCTTTAATTGTGATTATAATGGCCAATTATGTGATGAAGTATGTGGGAGGATCTTATTGTGAGCAATGTTGTATTTTTGTAGGTAAAAATTAAAGGGGCAATTCTAAGGGCAAAACGGAGAAAAATGAGTAAATTAGGATTAAAATCAAAACTACACCATCGCGCAAGGGCATTACGTATAACCGCAGCACGTGACGAATAACTTCATAAACCCATTATCTGCTATCACGATTCACGAGTAGCCATCACACTTAACTAGAGGTCATGAAGAAAAAAATATGCGAGGTAGTCTCTTTTATCACGAGGCCTCATTTTGCGTAACTAGCACTACGTACAAGAAAAATTGTGAATCGCGACAGAAAAATTTTGTTACGAATGGATAAAACCTCATCGCTAATCACGTTTTGCGAGGAAAGTGCGACATAATCTATTCCATCGTCTATCAGCTTGTCGTATTTTGATACACGATGGAATAATTTGGTCGCAAAATAAGGCGACAGAACAAGGTGTCGCAAATTTGCGACGGACGGAAATGATTCAGGCACTAATTCAGTCGCCATATCTGAAATGAATATTCTGTCACCATATTATTTTTCCGTCACATAAAAATGACAGAATTGTTTTCCGTCACGATTCTGTTGCATTTATTGCAACAAATATTCCGCCACAAAACTTATATTTTGTCGCGATTCCGTTGCATTTTTTGAATTATTTTTTAAAAAGTTTATTTAAAATTATTATTTTTAACGAGTAATGAAAGTTTTTAAAATATTAATATAAAACTACAGTGATATACTAAAACACTATTAATTCTAAAATATATCATAATTTTAAAATATTATCCATCCACATTAAGTTCAAGTAATAATACATTATTAATCCACATCTAATAAGTAATAATAGTCAATTCAACTCTAAACAACAGTATAATAGTCTTCACAAACAACAATCAACATTAAGATCAATTGGCTTGAGATGGATGTGATAATGAAGTACCAGCTCTCCCCCCATCAATAGCATCAAGTCGTTGTTGCATAAGAAGAATAGTAGCTTTCAAATTCTCAATTTCATCTTGTACAATTGCAGAATTAGCATTGTCGAGTGGTCGCGATGTTGGGGTCATATTGTTAGAACTACTATCATTAGTTGGACCATTAACAACAAAACAACCATATGAACCAAGTCCATAACGTCTTCTTTCCTTGTAATGTCCGCCAACCACGTCATAGTATAATTGATTATCATCTACTTGCTCTCTATTTTCTGTTAACATCTCCCGTTGCGATGCAACTTGTTCCTAAAATATGTAAGAAATTTAGTACAAAATATATGTGAAGTTATATATATTTAAAAATAAAAAGAAATTAAACTTACATGAATTTGTTTGTCTTTTTCAACTATGAATGTTTGTCCATCGTGTTTTTGCTATGTGTATGCTTGAACAGTTCAAAATACGTTAGACAATGGCCCAATTGCTCTTCCTACAAATTATATTTAACAAACAAAAACAATTTTTAAAGAAAAAAAGTAAGAAAAAAATTCGCCAGAGTTTCCTTTATAAATAAGACTATCTCCGTGTTTAATATATAATGCAATTCAATTATAGTCTCAAACATATCAAATTCAGTAAACACAATAAAACACAATCACAATAATTTTTATTCACACCTTAATAAAATTTTCAACCAACACAATAACTCATACTTGATTTTAACACAATAACACAATAATAAACTCATAATTATGATTTTCAATCAACACAATAACACATAATACTTATAACTTAAACAATTCAAATGAACTGCATTATAAGGTTAATTGAGAATGCAGTGTTAGTGGTAATTAATTGTTCTTGACATGCACGTGGTCAGCTACAAAGATGATGAAGGCTATTGTTGGAGCGTTTTTGTAAATCGTAGTGTGTATGGTTTTGTGTTGCTCCTTGTAACCCCTTTGTGATCATCTAATAGATTGGACTGACGTGAGTTGCCTCGCAGACGTAGGAATTTAACTCCGAACTGCGTAAACAATTCTTCATTGTCCCGTTCCTTTTTCTTTAGTTGTTATTTATTTATTTGTCTGTATCTATAAACCTTAGGCCTTTCGTGTTAATTCAAGATCCGCGCTTCTATTACATTTCCTATTCATGTCCTAATATTTTCAAGCACATACCAGTACTATTGGTTTTATATGGCCGGTCAATTTTAAATTTTTAAGATTTAAAATTCACATTAAAAATGTTTTGTTTTCCTTATTAATTTGCCGTTGAATGCTAATCTCCTTAAGATAATTATAAAATTATAAAATTATTTTTAATACTACTGACTCTATTACAATGTATGATCTGTAATCAATACCATCTCTACTGAGACTTGAACCCACAACCGCCCATATGAGGAATCAAGTTAGTGTTACTGGTTGGCAATAAAATTATTTATATTTATTGAATACTTGTAATTTAATAGACTTCACATTGACTTAAAATATCAATTTATTAATCAGATAAAATAGTACTCATTATGTTGCATTTTACATGTCATTTTTACTAATAATTGATTATTATTTTTTTTTGACAAAGTAAAGATTAGTTGTAATATGACATACTACTACCAAAAGTGCCTCTTGGCTACAAAATGTTTAAACACTCGAAATAAAAAAGAGCAAAAGCAAAACAAAAACGCCTGGACTTGATGGTTCCAAACATGGTGGTGAGTGCGAACGCAAGTATAACCAACGAATCACAGCCTCCTTCCCCTTCTTCCACCCTTTCTACGGGTGCTATCGGTGGGAATTGGAGTAACATCCTCTATACGGCCAATCTTCATGCCTGATCGAGCAAGGGCTCTGAGAGCAGACTGAGCACCTGGACCGGGAGTCTTGGTCTTGTTGCCACCTGTAGCCCGAAGCTTAATGTGAAGAGCTGTAATCCCGAGCTCCTTGCATCGTTGAGACACATCTTGCGCTGCAAGCATAGCTGCATACGGAGAAGATTCATCTCTGTCAGCCTTGACCTTCATTCCACCAGTGATGCGAACCAGTGTTTCCCGGCCAGACAAATCAGTAACATGAATGAATGTGTCATTGAATGATGCAAAAATGTGGCAACACCAAACACCAATTCCCCTTCCCTAATGGCAGGTCCAAGGGTCACATTCTCCTCCTTGGGCTCTCTGGTCTTTCTCCTTGACATGGCTTCAGGTGGGTGGAAGAGAGCTGTAGAAGCTAAGCTGCTGTTGAGGCTTGAAGAACCCTAGCGATGTAAGCAGTAATTGATTGATTAATTTAACTCTTCGTACTTAGGTTATTTTCATTCTACTCCATATAATATTTTGTTATAATTTTTAAATTCAATTTCTATTTTGTGTTTAATAGTACTTTTGAGCATGTTTAGTTTGATGGAAAATTTTTCCTTAAATTTGAGGAAAATGAAATTTGCCAGGTAGAAAATGTTTTCCTTAGTTTGGAGGAGAAAGCTTTCCAAGGGAAGGGATGATATGTATGGAAGTTGCGAAGAAAGTATTACATGGTTGGACAATTTTGTCCTTGTAACTTTTATTATCATTATTATTGTGTATAGACATTTTAACCACATGATGGAGTTGAAAGAGGATATGAAATTATATTTGTAAATATTGCAATTAATCAATACCTCACACGTGCAATTTTGACGGATTCAGCGAAATTTGAATAAGAGTAGAAATTAGATTTTGTAGGAGATCGAATTAGTATTCAAATTCTCTTTCAATTCGTATTTTAATACAAATCCTCTTCGAACTTGTATTTTTTTTTTTTTGGTAAGTTTACAGGGTCTTTCTCTCCGGCCATTTAACGGATCGGGGTCCACCCACATTCGCTCCGAGAGGCACAGGAGCTGGCCCAGGGAGAATCGTCACTTGTGGGAATTGAACCCGGGTTCTCCCGAAATTCCTCCCCACAAAGAGAGCTCACTTGCCACTTGAGCTACCCCATTAGGTTTCTTCGAACTTGTATTTAAATCCTCTGCAGAGCAACTAATTAGTATTTACGAATTAATATACCACTCCGCAAATTAATTCATGCGACACCAATTTTCTCCTTAAGAAATTTAGGTAGAGATATATTAAAATTTGAATACAGACGGCAATTTAGTAAATTACCCGTGTACCTTTAATTCTTTGAGAAATAAACTAGGGAAAGTACCTTTTCCATTAAAAGTATCTTTTCCATTTTTGGTATCCATCACAGTTCCTTTGAGACCCCGTAGAATTATATATATATATATATATATATGCCAAAGATCTTGTGATCAAGTGGCATCCGGTGTTCCGATTAACACTCTCACATGGATGATGGGAGTGGGTTCGAGCCTCAGTGGAGACAACTATTGACTGATACTACATTGTAACAGAGTCAGTAGCATTCTTATTATTCTTGTTGTTGTTGTCATAATTAACTTTGGATTAAGAGCATTCATTGTAGAGTTTATTCACCGTTTTTTGTTAGGAAATAAGCGCCAACATGACGGAGAGAGGGCAAAATGAACTCATGCAAAACAAGGGTTATTTCAGAAAAGTGGGACCCATGGTCCATTTACTTCAGCCTCACGCGCCGTGATTGTTTGTCACACATGCTCCTAGCGGGCGCGTGCGTTACAGGCGCTATATTACTTTTTACAAATAATTAGATTTGTTTTATTTTTTTTCTCTCCACTCTCATATTCTCTTTCATAATCACACTTACAAAAATTTCTCAAAAACCACAAAAGAACTTCACTACTAAGGATGCTCCATATAATTTATCTGATTACTGTCGTCACTGGTTATTAATGCACTTAATCATGGCACGTGTCATCTTTTCTATAGAAGTTGGGAAGAAAGTATCAAATGGTTGGACAATTTTATCCTTGTTACTTTTATTATCAATATGTAGGATATTATATTCATTATTCCTTACTACTATTCCAACCCATTCAACCAAACAACAGTATAAACATTCCTAGTAATTTTTTTCA
>NXFB01000037.1:149755-172795 GCA_002525835.2 Ipomoea batatas | reverse complement strand
ACGGGTCAGAAGTGACGTACAAATAATTAACTCTTTATTATTGTTCTTCTTGTTGTTTTCATAATTATTTTTCTGTATTAACTTTGGATTAGCATATAATTTATCTGATTACTGTCCTCACTGATGATTAATGCACCTAATTTTCTGCAATTTAGTAGATTTTTTAGTCTGTGAAAATAATTTTCTCACATTTTAAATTCTAAAGAAAGTTTGAACTTTCCTGTCACCCAAATGTCCTCAGTAACGAGAGTGTTGGACTACTGATTATTGTTTGAAAAGATAGGGGCAAGAGTGTTGGCAAGTCCCAAAGCCGGCATTATGTGTTTAGAGACCTGAGAAGCATAAGATACGCGATGAAAGGGCGAGGTGAGCAGCACAAACAAATGAAACATCAATTTTATATTAGAAAAGAGAAAGAGTAATTTTGTCTCAATGATATTTGAATGTCGAATTTGCTTATTTAAATAAGTAATTCAAAATATATAAATGCAAAATAATATAGGAGATTCATTATAATTGTCACTAACATAAATGCTTGCAACTTTGTGAACTCGGTAGTCTAAATAGTTAGTTTTAAAACAATAATCTAAATAAATACTACTTTTGGTTTGAATTTGTTTAAGTCTTCTTAATTCTCTTTTGGGTAGCATTGTCATTGACTTCATCTTCACTAGTTGTCATCTTCTTTTTTGTAGGTAGTTTGTCATTTGCAATTGGGTTACTGGTAGTAGCATAGATGACGGAGCCATGCAATGAGATTATGGTGTAGAAAGTTGTGGATTTGTCTTGTTCTGTATATGACTAGGATTTTAGTTGTACTATGAATTCTTAATCTTGCAAGCGCATGTTGATATTTTGCAATAGTAGTTTTTCCCCATACATGTTTCATGTGTAAGTGTTGAATAAAATATTAATATTTATTATATTTGTAGCAGGTTCATGAGTAGTATCTCTTGTTATATTTTCATTATTTGTTAATTACGTGATAGTAACAACAATAACTCTACAGGTAGTCTGAATACTGATGCCGCAACGTGTCCAGTTTCATCAACAATTTTCACATTCATTTTACACATGTTCATTTTCAAGTTCATATTTTTGTAATTAGTATGAATGAATGTAGTACTTGATTTTGTGTGTTTGCGTGTGTGTGTGTGTGTGTTTTTTTTTTTTTAATTGATACTAATGTTGGAGTTAATTTATTTGTCACTTTGTGCATAAACCTTTTTCAAACAATGGCTACATCTTATTCACCAAGTTTTTTGTTGTCAAGGTTGATACTGATTTTGCTTTTAATCTAAGCAGGTTGAGTCTAGAAAATAAAATGAAACGTAATTTATATTAGTTGAAATATATTTAAAGAATGCACAATAAGTATTTTACATATAGGATCAATAAATGCAGTAATTGTGGCTATTTTGAAATTTCTTTATTTTATAGATTTGCCAAATTGTTTGCAACAATGTTGTAGTGTCGGCATCTTTTCAATGCGTCAAGAGTGTCACGATATTCTATTGCCCTACATTGACATATTTAATAATGAGTTTTAAATGTAGCTACGTAAGATAATTATCTAATTAATATTTACATATTATTATCAACATAAAAGCATACTTGTCCTTTAGATGTTCACCTCAAGGTTCATTTAGTTCAACCATTATTGTTGAATGAGTTCTTGTGGATCAAGAAATCCTATTTTAAGAAATAAGATTAGATAAGGTAGTACAAATTTAAACATTTTAAATCATCTTAATAAAGAAATACTCCGTACAATTTTACCTTTAAAGTGAACAAGTATGATGTAGTCCAAAGATATCACGATATAATTTCCCGCATCAATTTGTTGGATTATTTGCATACTCTCTTATATATGGTTACAATAGATATTGTTATAATGATATAGTAAAACTTAATTTACAAATTTCTTTAGAAATTGTCATGAATTAATAAAATTTTGAGAATGATGTGTAAACTTGTTCAAGTGAAGTTGGTGGGGTGTCATCATTATTAATTGTTTGGACAATCGTCCTATCGTTTAAAGTCCATGTATAGTTATATTTCTAATCAACAACTTTGTGGTTAGGCTACATAGGTTTGACAATAGCATTTGAAATAGTATACCAGGAGTTAGTCTGTAGAGTGATATCATACATTCTAATGTCGTGATCAACCACTATTGCTTGAACTCGAGTTTCCTACATTTAAATATACAATTTATGATTATACCATTTATTTATATGCTTTGTAACACTAAAAAATCTCCCCCCACCCGCCCCCACCCACTAAGAACAATATAATTATGCCCGATAAAAAAATAATAGTACAATATTTGTAAAGTAATTTATAATTATACCATTATAAAAAAGTAGACAAAAATTATTAAAATTATAATGACTTAAATTATTCCCAACAATACAAAAGCATAATTAAAATATTGAGTTTTGTTCTAAATAATTAAAAAAATCCATTAGCAATAAATTAAAAAAGAAAAATAATTTCATTAGTTATATTGTTTTTATTTCCTCTAATGCAAAGATTCTGTATATTCAAATTCATCAATTGATATTCATTGCATTGTCCATTATGTTCTTTTTACACTATCTTGTAATTAAATATCAAAGTTATAATACAAAGTAATATTTATATATTTATTTACCAAGTATTTTATTAATACCATGAAAAAAAATAAAAAAAAATAGTTTGAAACCAATCACATTAACTACTTGGGGGATTTGTTGACAATGAAAATACTCAAATAACCCATTACCTAGCAAATTGAAGCGAGAAACCACATTTTAATATCTTTGGAATACATCATATTTAAACTTTTCAAATTTTTACTAATTTATTTACTCTTTTCCCTTAAACTATGGATTTCTTTATCCACAATAACGCATTCAACAATAATGGTTGAATCAAATGAACCACGAGCAGAACCCCTAAAGGAAAGCCCATAACTCCCATATCATAATCTCATTGCATGATTGTCATCTATGCTATCAACAATAACCCAATTGCAAATAACACACTACCAACAAAAAGGAAGTGAACAAATAATAAAGATGAATTAAGAATACTTAGAAAAAATCAAACCAAAAGTAGTATTTATTTAGGCTATCATTTTTAGACCAAATATTTAGACTATCAATTTTACAAAGTTGCAAACATTTATTTTAGTGACAATTTTAATGAATTTTCTATATTATCTTGAATTCATATACTTTGTGTTACACATTTAAATAAACAAATTTGACATTCAATTACCTATAATAAGCTTTTCCTATATAATCTTGCATTGATATACTTTCAAATATTTATTTAAATATAAACATTGGACATTAACCCATTCGCTCAATGCGCGTGCAAAACTAGTTCATAATATATGTTCAACAATTATGTCAATTTCGATTGGGATGAGGTTCGAAGTTAAGACATTATAAATTAAGAATAATAAATAACTAACGGAATATTCTGTTACTAAAGTTTACACTGATGGAATGCAATGTTATTTTTGCGCATGTATACACATGTGCATTATTCATATAGTGCTCCGATCCACATCAATCTTGCAGAGTACGTAACTGACTTGTAGTTTTCTGGGTTCTGTACAGTTGACGACGATAGCCATTTTAAGCCTATATATATACACATGTGGAGCTATTATCTTAAGGAAAAAGAAACATGGAGACTAACCCTAGCTTCCGGAGACCAAAAGCTGGTCGGCATTTGGCTGAGAAACAACGGCGACAGAAACTTAAAGGTCTTTATGATCAGCTCGGCTCTCTCGTAGTCATCTCTGGTGAAAACTGTCCGGTATAGTTGATGAGTTTTAGCAATTTCAAATCTAAAAGCATTTCTTATGATCCCAATCTATATGTTTAATTTTTTGTTGAAATAATTGATGACCTTTTATTAGGGTTTCAGATTATTTATGAATGATTTGTTGTTGAGGTACTACAGGAAAAGAAAAAATCGTCGGAGTTGAACTTGTTGGATCAAGCCACTAACTATATCAAACAGCTAGAGAAAAGCATTAATGATCTGAAAGCAAGAATGGATAGTCTACAAGTACCAATTGAAATAGTCGTGAAAGAAAGTGGCGCATTATTGGAGATAAATATAGTGTGTGGATCGGAGAACAAGAAGCTGAAGATGCATAAAGTCATTCGGATTCTTGAAGAAGAAGGTGCTGAAGTTGTGAGTGCAAGCTTCTCTACTGTGGATCTCAAGATCTACCATACAATTCTTTGCAAGGTACAGTACAAAGAGGAAAATTATGCCATCCATTGAAGTTTTGTGTGTTTGTAGTTAACATATTATGTTATTATGTGCAAACAACATTTGTTATACCATGACTATGGTTCATATTGCATTGTAATCCTAATAAACAAATTATGTGTTTGTAGATAACATATTCTATACCTGCAGTTAATAATTTCTATAGTTATCTGCAATTAATAGTTTGTGTTTATGTGATTTCAATTTGTTTATAGGTACATACATGGTTAACTACAAGTATAGAATGTGTTTGTTTACAGGTATATAAACTGTTGACTGCAGGTATAAAATATATCAATTGTAAGTACACAATTTGTAAGTTATTTTTGAACCAGGATCCACAATACTAGATGAATCCTAATCCATTGTATACCATAGACTAGGGCTTATATTGCATTGTGAACCCTGCTCCAAAAATTATGTGTTTATAGTTAACAAATTCTATGTGTGCAGTTAATAATCTCTATAATTAACATATTCTGTACCTACAGTTAACTATTTATGTGTGTATAGTTATTATGATATGTGAATTCAATTATAGGTACATAAACAGTAAACTATATGTATAGAATATGTTTGTTTATAGGTATATATACCGTATACGGTTAACTCATATATATAGTATGCATCAACAATAAGTACAGAATCTGAAGATTATTTTTGGAATAGGATCCACAATACTATGTAGACCCTGATCTATGGTATAATTTGCCTAAATATAATATGCAGTTAATATATTACTCTGTATATGCTAACTGTTGACCCATAATTTTTAGATTAGATCTATAATGCAAACTAGATCTTGCAGGTCCATGGTATAACAATTGATACAGTAGACCTTGCTAGCAGGTCTGCTGATCCTAAGTTTTTTGCATACTCTTAACACATATTGATGTTCTTTTTACTCATAACTCGTGCATGTTTCGTTGCATGGTTTATTAATCTTTAGTAGTTGTTCTTGATTACGTTATGTTTTTTTTTTTTGGATAGGCATTTTTACCTCGACTTGGAATGGATACCATTATGGTGCAACAACGCTTGGAAAGCTTTATTTCTGGCACAGGATAATATCAACTCTGACGTCATATGCGTTCATAGAATGATAAACAACTTTCACGCGGATTTCCTATGATGATCAATTAGTATATCATACCATATAATATATTAAAATAATGCTTCATACCATTTCTTTGGGAGAAGTTAAAAATAAATCACTTTATATTTTCATAATATTCTCTCATAACTTGTCCACATGAGAATGTATGTCTGCTAGGGAATGAATAAAAAGTGTACTCCATGAATTCACTATGTCCAATGTACCTGCTTTAACCTATACAACAATGTCTCTAGTTTGTTGACATAACTAGAATTGTTCTTTTCAATGAACCCTGGTAGTTGTTTCATAAACACATCTTCAAGAAAGTTTTTTCGATCTCTCGCGGATGGAAGTTCGAGATAACGGTGATCTCTCGCAGCACACAGGTTGACCTCTCGCGGCTGAGAACTGATCACTCACAACCCACTCAGATTGATCTCTCGTAGCTCTGAGTCACCACGCAGGCGACCTTTCAACGTGACTTTTGGGTGACCTCTCGTGGACAATTTTTGGCCTAACGTTTCACCTCCGTGGTGACCGTTCAGAGCTTAACTCTAGGTGTTATGGAATTAATTTCAGATTAATTTCAATTATTAATATTTAGAGTTAAATCTCTTGTTAATGGGGTTAGTGGAGAGCTATTACGTAGGTTACACTACCAAATTGATTGCCATGATTAATGTGCCATTATGCCATCATCTCTTATAAATTTCCAGGTTGAGCAGTAGCATTTGGACAACAATGAAATGCATAGCTTTTCACCTCGAAACTCTGCTCCTCCTTCTTTCTAGCCACCTGTGTTCATCTCATGTTCTCGTTCGACAAGTTCCAAGTTTGTGTGCTCAAACGCAGGAACCGTAGTACGTTTTATCCTGGAAAACCTAGACCGCAACGCTCCAGCACCCCGGGAGGCGATAAATAAGATTTTAAGGAGAGAAGCAACTCAACTCGTGCTTACAACATACCCAAAGATCGTCCACCTTCGTCCCTTGCTATTTCTAAGTTTATTTTAACCTTTTGTAGGTTAATCTCCTGATTTATTTCTTATTTTGTGAATTTTTCTATTTTCTCCATTTTGTTGAGTTTTCTAGAATTATATCCAACAGAAAGTCCTGCTTAACATTTTAATAAGTATTATTTATTACACTGTCCCTTTACTTATTGAGTTATTGTCTAGGAAGAAGCAAACAGTGCAACAAATCATGTCTGCAAGCTAAGATAAAATGTTGGCTAGAAAGTGTTGATTCCATGCATGATGATTGATATAAAGGCATTAGTCTTCATATAGATGGCCCAATTTGTAAAATGCATGCAATTTCATGCATAGCCACAACCTTTCATTTCTTCTGCAAAAATTTCGATTTATAATTTAAAAAAAAAAAAAAAAAAAACTTTGAGGATGTAGAGATCAAATCCAATTCTCTAACAAGTCTTTATAGGGTTTCTAAAATTTGGTAAGTACACATAATCCAGATATGAGAATTAAGTGTGAGAGTTATACTTAATATGGTAGATTTTTTTGGTTACCAGACATTGGTCTTCCAATTTAAAGGGCCACTAAGGCACTGTGATCAATCATTATTCCATGGACCATAGTGCACCTTGCACAAGGTGAACCACTGACATAAGGTTCATTTTAAGTATTTAAACTACCTAAAATTGAACTTTTAAACCACTTACATAAGGTTCATTTTAAGTATTTAAACTACCTAGAATGTAGTATATGTTCACTACTTTCTCAACCTATTGAAGCACAAAGACACAACAGCGTCTCCACTGAAGCTCGAGCCCACCCCCTTCTACATGGGATGCAACCGGGTGCCACTAAACCACAATGTCATTGGCAAGTTATAACGTATTTTTACTCTGGCTTATAAAATTTATTCAAATTATAAATTTAGTTTCTAATAAATTATTAAGAAAGTGACAGTTTGATAAGAAATATTGAGATTTAATAAAAAAAAACTTTATGAAACAAATATAACACTATTAAAAACTTAAGAATTAAATGATTAAATCCATATCATGTTCAATCTTTAACTCGCTTCGTAATGTAGCCCAGGATTTGACTAATAGCGCACTAACATACCGACAATAAAATTGATATCTAGTCGGGTACATGTTCGCGCATATGTCAAACTCCCTACTACAAAACATAAGGGAATTTCTCCATTTCCTTACGTTCTAAATTATTTTTCGGACATTGAGACAAACTAAAGTTGTCCCATTCTTGAGTTAGAACTGGAGATAGTGAACTCGTTTCAATTTAATATCTTTCCAAAACTCTGTTAATGTAAGCTTTCTGAGATAAACCTAAAATCCCATGTGATCTATCACATAATATTTCCATTCCTATCTCATGTGAAGCCTCATACATATCTTTTATTACAAAGTTCTTAGAAAGATATTCCTTTATCATTAGCAGCTAGAAGAACGTCGTAAATTTACAATAATAGGATTACAAACTTGCTTCCATTTACCTTTATGTAGATTCACCGATCAACAATGATATCTACAAAACCAAATGACAATACAGTATCATTGAATTTCAAGTACTATTGTCTGGAAGCTTGTTTTAATCCATAGATCGACTTCTTCAATCTACATACCAAATTTTCCTTTCCTGTGGCCATGAAGCCTTGCAGCTGATTCATGTACATTTCCTCTTCTAATTCACTTATTCATAAAGGCATTTTCATCCATTTGGTGGAGAGCTCAAGATCAAAATGAGCCACCAAAGCCAAAATAATTCGTAAAGATTCTTTCTTAAAATCAGAGAGAAAGTCTCTTTATAGTTAATGTCGTTTTATGAGTATAACCTTTGGCAACAAGTCTAGCTTTGTATCTTTCGATATTGCCCTTGGAGTCTCGCTAGGTCTTAAAGACCAATTAGCTAACTCTCTTATAACCATTCGGCAATTTCGTCAATTCCAAGACTTTGTTATTTGCCAAAGATTTCCTCTTCCTTCATGACATCAAACTACCTATCAGAATTATTATCTTGTATGGCTTGGTTAAATGAGATTGGATCATTATAAAAAACTCAAGTTACCTTCATGCTCAAGTGCATAAACAATGTAGTCATCAGGAATGATAGATTTCCTTAATACCACTTCCTGTTGAGGTCGCACTTGATCATTAGCTTGAGTTTCATCCTTATCTTCATTTACAATAGCTTTTTCATGTGGAATTAGTGCATCTAGTTGTTGTTGTTCCAAAATATTTCCATAAGGTTGCACAGCAGCAATAGGAACTACAACAAGAAAAAGGATCGCTTGATGAACCGGGATCCATCAATGAATCCTTAATCGTAACATTACGAGCTCCCACACTCCCACTGATTTCGCCATTCTTCAATGAAGCAAACATTACCAGACTCAACAATCCTTGTACTATGGTTAGGACAATAAAACTTGTACCCTTTATTGTACTCACTTCAGCTTGACAACCCCAAACGTGAAGATGCTTCCAACTAGGTTTCCTTCCGGTGCACGGTTCATAAGGTGTTTTAGAAACAGCCTTACTAGGAACCCTATTGAGTAAGTATGTTGTTTCCTTGATGCATACATCCACAATGAAATAGGCAATGTACAGTTATCGACCATACTCCTAAATTTTGCCTTTGTGCCTGGCATTGTGCGTTGTGCACAAATGCCCTTTGATTTGAGGAATTTCTTAAATGGGCCGGGAATTTGCCCAACTTTTGATGTTTTCCCATAATACTCATCACTTCTATCTGATCTTATTGTCTTTACCTTTCTATTTAACTGCTTCTCAACTTTAAATATGAATATCTCTAGGACATCCATAAACTAAGATTTTTCATGCAGTAAATAGATGTAACAATACCGGAATGATCATCAATAAAGGTGATAGAGTATTTCTCACTATCCTAAGACAGAACACCAAAATGACCACAAATATTTGTATGTATCAAGTAATCTTGAGCTTCTTGTGGCTGATTGCTTTGATACATGTATGACTTGCTTTCACTTTATGCAATCGACACATGTATCATCCCAATCAGTGAAATCCAATCAAGGATTTCAACCTTAATAAGTCTCAATATCCCTTCTTTGGATATATGACTTAACTTTTATGCCACAAATTAGCTGAAGATTCTTTCGGTGCACTCCTTTTAACACAAACATCATTCATAACATTAAACAAGGAATTAATAAAATCAACCATTAAGATTGAAACAATATAGAGTATCCAACAAAATACCAAAACCACAAAAGGTTTTTGTTGATACAAAAGATTTGTTTCCAATCTTAAAGTTGAAATTCAACATGTCCAACCTTAATGTTGAAACAAGATTTCTAGAACATTATGGAACATACAGTTAATTCTCAAGATCAAAGCAAAAGCCTGTATCCAGCTCAATTCTGTAAGTTCCAATACCTTCAATTCTAGCTTTCATCTTGTTTCTCATGAAAAGAAACTTTTCATTTTCTCTTAGAGGTTGAAACATAAGAAAACCTTGTATAATGTCAAAGACATGAGTTGTAACACCGTGTCTAACCGTAAAGTATTAGAAGGAACCTTAATAATATTGAATTCAAAGCATACTAAAACTGAATGTATACCCTTGCCTTCCTCAACCAAGCTTTCCTCTTCAGGCATTCAGCCTTCTTGTGCCCAGGTTTGTTACAGAAATAACATTTAAGCATTTCCTAAACATCACCTTGCACCTTCAGAGAAAGCTTGCCCTTCTTCTACTTTCGGATTTGCTGCTATTACTTTTGAGTTCAGCCAGGATTCCCTTATACGTTAGACATGGAAGGTTTGATACTCAGCGCAATGCTTATTTTAAGAAAGCTAAGCAGCCACTAATTCGACCTTTCCTATATCTCCCACAGCTTGGTGTCAACTTCTAAGCTAACGACAGTAGGTTCAACGGGCTTTAGCTTAAAGAAAAGTGAACTCGAGTACATGCATACCAGCATTAAACTTAATATACTCGATCTAGTCACCCGTCTAACTTAATGCCTTCACTATAGTAGTGTGGTACCATAGTGTTCACTGCAAACTTTTATCTCACATATCATTGCTTTGAGTTATAACCAATTATTCAGATTATAATTTACAAACTCTAAGTTTGCATTTAAATTTGCCTTTGGGTCAAATTTAAACACAATGTCAATTACCGACATGGATCATTCACATTTGTACTTAAATGAGACTGTCTTATCAAGTTTAAATTTAATATATAGGTCATCTTTGGACAAGCGCTATATATTAACAAAACAAGAATCACAATCTCCAAATTGTCATTAACCACATGTCTGATCCACCTTTGGGTGACCGCTAGAACCATGTGTTAATGATCACAAATGTTTATCAATCCTTTAGTGTCATTCAATGATGCAAATATATGTGTATGATAAACATTTGTAAACATAAATGATTATTTAGCTATTACCTTGAGTGGGCCGCTTTGGCGACTAACGCACTCACCTTATGCTAATAAATCATTTATGTGCATAAGCCTTAATTTATATGTCGTTCTAAAAGTAAACATAAATGATTATTTAGCTATTATTTTGAGTGGGCCACTTTGGTGACTAATGCACTCGCCTTATGCTAATAAATAATTTATGTGAATAAACCTCAATTCATATTATGAACATAAACATAAATGATTGTTTAGCTATTACCGTGAGTGGCAGTGGCCACGCCCACCCCTATATAGCCTTTGTATGTATACATGTATATATAGTACATGTTTTAGTATAAATATTTAAAAACAGACATAATTAAGCAAAGGATTCACTAGGCCAGGCGGTTGATGCATGTTTCACTCAACTAAGGGACGCGGGTTTGAATCTTGTAGACAACATGGCTTTCTTTAATTGTGCTAGGGGTCAATTCCTTTAACAAAGCAATATATAATTTTTTTTCTATATTAATAATGAGATGTGTAATTTATAATGTGTTTTCTATTTAAATTACTTTATCAAATTAACTATGTTTAATATTTTGTTATGAATATTTTTATAAAGTTTTGATATATTTTAGTGTTTTCTATTTGAATTTCTTTATCAAATTAATTATGTTTCATATTTTATTACGAATATTTTTATAAAATTTTGATATATTTTATTTTTTGCTTATATATAACAATATTTATGATTATATGGAGTATTTCTTTAAGTGTTTTATTTTTAACTATCTCTTTTGTATTAATGTTTCGCCCCCACTGGAAAAATTTTCTGAATCCGCCACTGGTGAGTGGGCCACTTTGGTGACTAACGCACTCGCCTTATGCTAATAAATCATTTATGCTAATAAACCTTAGAACATATAAATTAAGAGTAGATCTAATCTCCAGCCATAATTGATCCTTTGGATATTTAAGCCCAAATTAAATAAGCCTAAAATTTAAAGCAAGTCCGTAATGCCTTAAATAAATAAAATAGGCTTAATTTAATTTGTTTTGTTTTGTTCACCGAATTGGGCCAGTCCAGGCCCAACAAAACAAACTAACAAGCTGTTTAATTAATAATGAACATAAAGATTGAGCCCAACACAAAATAGGCCCAATTGTTTTTTAAAGTCCAGGTCTGGCCGAATTGGGCCAGACCTAGCCCAAATCCATAGTCCATTATAATGTTCATCATCAATTAAACCTAGCTGCCAGCTTCTCCATTCATTTGCAGCAGCGCAGTCAAAATAGGGAGAGAGAGAGAGAGAGACATGGCGTCCGCATGGAGGGAGGAAGGTCGCCGGAGAGCCGGCCAAGACGACGGTGGGAAGCGCCGTTCACCGCCATCAACGAGACCCATCACCCCATCCCTCCGCCTTTCTCTCTCACCTAACTACCGCCATAATAGCAAGCGCCACAACCCCAAGCCGAGCCGAGATCGGAGGAGCACCACCGCCATCGCCGACGCAATTATGCCTTGCGGTCGCCGACCACCATCCGCCGTTCGCCTAGTCTTGTCGCCGGCGTCGCAACACCGGACTGCCGTAGCCATCCCGGTCGCCGTTCCGAGTCGTCGTCGTCGCTTCGCCGGAAAGTGAGCTCCGCCGTCGCCGACGTCATTGACAGAGGTCGCCGACGATCCACCCATCCCGGAGTTTATAATACGATTTTGAATTCAAAATATTGGCGAACAGGCAGTAGGTACATATGGTTCATATATTTCGAAAATCATTTATAATATTTTCCAGAAGGTGATTTTCATGTACATATATACACATAAAATTCATATATATATATGTGTATGCGGAAAATATTCATGTATATATATGCACATATTCAAACCAAATATGTATGTACAAATACATACTGTAAAACAGCAGGCTCATATTATGTTTGCATTCAAAACAGAATACTTAAATTCATATTGCATACAAATCCAAATAAATCAATTAGCCAGAGATTTTATAGGGCTCTAATACCAATTGTTAGAACTTAAACTGCATCATACTGTAAATATGTTAAAAGTTAAAAATAACACCATTTACAGTATATTCATAAATGCGGAAATACTTACTTGAAATTGAAGTAGATTTAGGCAAAGTTTACTTGTTGATTCCATTTCTGACCAAATCTGAAATATGAATATGTATTCAATGCTTCACCTCTCTGATCCGTTATCCTTAGTTGCCTCTCGATGATTAGAGACAAAATTGGCAAATGAGAATCAATACCAGTTGATTTCCAGTATGTTTTTGTGCTCTCTCTGACTCTCTCCATATCTTAATATATATATTCATTCCACTCACTCATCTGGTTCATATATACTGCATGTGTATATATATATATATATAGGGGAATAACAATAATAGAGAGTGGAGATGGCAGACAAGCTTTTGTGGGAAATGGTATGATAATGCTTTATTAAATCACCGAAAGTGGAATGTAGTGGCCTGATAGAGTAGAATAGTGATGCTTGTCCCCTTAATAATACAAAGCAACAGGAAAAGAATATAGTGGTTGACTCATCCGCCGAAAGCACCACCATTGCATGATTGAAGATTCTTTTCTGCACAAACCATTTGCCCAATTTCCTTTATTATTTTAACAGAAATAGAGGGAGGGAATTTTACCCGGTAATTCTTCCTTTATACATCACTAATCATTATCGTGAGTCCATATGGAATTACAACCTTAATTATATGAATCAACGTTAGGAATAGTTATTTCTAACACTATTGATAGTTGGGGTGGAGGGAGAAGAGGAGGAAGCTGCACAACTATGTCTTGTGGTGCGAAACTCTGGTCTTCGGCCTTCCGGCCTTCCCTATGCAGGACAAGACACTGCACACATGAATAACTTTGACTGACGTTCTCCATGCAACAGCAGCAACGCGACTCCACCCTCTATTCCGGCAAGCAACGCAGCAGCTATGGTGGAGCTACCTCTCGTCTCTGGTTTTCCCTGTTTCTCCTGTTGGACAATTTTATCCTTGTTCGTTACTTTTATTATCATTATCATTATGTAGGATATTATATTCATTATTCCTTACTATTCCAACCCATTCAACCAACAGAATAAACATTCCTAGTAATTTTTTCACCAACCAAACAGTGAAATCAATATTTCTAGTAATTTATTTTCAGTCAAATTTCAATTCCATTTCTAAATATTTAAATTTTTTGAACCAACACTAAATTAACTATTAAAAAGTTTAAATTATAAATAAAATGAGGAGGTAATGACAATTTGAAACTTGCAAGTAAAATGAGGAGGTAATGACTAACATAATTAAAGCCATAAAGGCATTGTTCCTTGGTCAATTTCTTTTAAATAAATAAATAAATATAAATAAATAAATAAATAAATATATATATATATATATATATATATACCAAAAGAAAACAAAAAAGCAATTCCGTAGGAAGCCACAACATTAATATTATTTTTTTCAAAAATTTTGACTCGTAATTCAACAAAATGGACTTGAAGAATGTAGAGATCAAATCCAATTTTAGATGGAATTTGTTTATTGTATTAACTGTAGTGCGCATTGATACGGTATCAAGTTCCTTTCACAGTTAATCCCAGAGATATACTCCGTGTCAGGTGTGAATCAAAGCTATAGATAGGGAAACACGGGTCAGAAGTGACGTACAAATGATTAACTCTTTATTATTGTTCTTCTTGTTGTTTTCATAATTATTTTTCTGTATTAACTTTGGATTAGCATATAATTTATCTGATTACTGTCCTCACTGATGATTAATGCACCTAATTTTCTGCAATTTAGTAGATTTTTTAGTCAAATGTGAAAATAATGTTCTCACATTTTAAATTCTAAAGAAAGTTTGAACTTTCCTGTCAACCAAATATCCTCAGTAACGAGAGTGTTGGACTACTGGTTATTGTTTAAAAAGATAGGGGCGTGAAGGTTGGCAAGTCCCAAAGCCGGCGTTATGTGTTTAGAGACCCGAGAAGCATAAGATACGCGATGAAAGGGCGAGGTGAACAACACAAACAAATGAAACATCAATTTTATGTTAGAAAAGAGAAAGAGTAATTTTGTCTCAATGATATTTGAATGTCGAATTTGCTTATTTAAATAGGTAATTCAAAATATATAAATGCAAAATAATATAGGAGATTCATTATAATTGTCTCTAACATAAATGCTTGCAACTTTGTGAACTCGATAGTTTAAATAGTTAATTTTAAAACGATAATCTAAATAAATACTATTTTTAGTTTGAATTTGTTTAAGTCTTCTTAATTCTCTTTTGGGTAGCATTGCCATTGTCTGCATCTTCACTATTTGTCATCTTCTTTTTTGTTGGTAGTTTTTCATTTGCAATTGGGTTACTGGTGGTAGCATAGATGACGGCGCCATGCAATGAGATTATGGTGTAGGAAGTTGTGGATTTGCCTTGTTCTGTATATGACTAGGATTTTAGTTGTACTATGAATTCTTAATCTTCCAAGTGCATGATGATAGTTTGCAATAGTAGTTTTTCCCCATACACGTTTCATGTGTAAGTGTTGAATAAAATATTAATATTTATTATATTTGTAAGCAGGTTCATGAGTAGTATCTCTTGTTCTATTTTCATTATTTGTTAATTACGTGATACTAACAACAATAACTCTACAGGTAGTCTGAATACTGATGCCGCAACGTGTCCAGTTTCATCAACAATTTTCACATTCATTTTACACATGTTCATTTTCAAGTTCATATTTTTGTAATTAGTATGAATGAATGTAGTACTTGATTTTGTGTGTTTGCGTGTGTGTGTGTGTGTGTTTTTTTTTTTGAATTGATATTAACGTTGGAGTTAATTTATTTGTCACTTTGTGCATAAATCTTTTTCAAACAATGGCTACATCTTATACACCAAGTTTTTTTGTTGTCAAGGTTGATACTGATTTTGCTTTTAATCTAAGCAGGTTGAGTCTAGAAAATAAAATGAAACGTAATTTATATTAGTTGTAATATATTTAATGAATGGACAATAAGTATTTTACATATAGGATCAATAAATGCAGTAATTGTGGCTATTTTGAAATTTCTTTATTTTATAGATTTGCCAAATTGTTTGCAACAATGTTGTAGTGTCAGCATCTTTTCAATGCGTCAAGAGTGTCACGATATTCTATTGCCCTACATTGACATATTTAATAATGAGTTTTAAATGTAGCTACGTAAGATAATTATCTAATTAACATTTACATATTATTATCAACATAAAAGCATACTTGTCCTTTAGATGTTCCGCTCAAGGTTCATTTAGTTCAACCATTATTGTTGAATGAGTTCTTGTGGATCAAGAAATCCTATTTTAAGAAATAAGATTAGATAAGGTAGTACAAATTTAAACATTTTAAATCATCTTAATAAAGAAATACTCCGTACAATTTTACTTTAAAGTGAACAAGTATGATGTAGTCCAAAGATATCACGGTATAATTTCCCGCATCAATTTGTTGGATTATTTGCATACTCTCTTATATATGGTTACAATAGATATTGTTATAATGATATAGTAAAACTTAATTTACAAATTTCTTTAGAAATTTTCATGAATTAATAAAATTTTGAGAATGATGTGTAAACTTGTTCAACTGAAGTTGGTGGGGAGTCATCATTATTAATTGTTTGGACAATCGTCCTATCGTTTAAAGTCCATGTATAGTTATATTTCTAATCAACAACTTTGTGGTTAGGCTACATACGTTTGACAATAGCATTTGAAATAGTATACTAGGAGTTAGTCTGTAGAGTGATATCATACATTCTAATGTCGTGATCAACCACTATTGCTTGAACTCGAGTTTCCTACATTTAAATATACAATTTATGACTATACCATTTATTTATATGCTTTGTAACACTAAAAAATCTCTTCCCACCCGCCCCCACCCACTAAGAACAATATAATTATGCCCGATAAAAAAAATAATTGTACAATATTTGTAAAGTAATTTATAATTATACATTATAAAAAAGTAGACAAAATTATTAAAATTATAATGGCTTAAATTATTCCCAACAATACAAAAGCATAATTAAAATATTGAGTTTTGTTCTAAATAATTAAAAAAAAAATCCATTAGCAATAAATTAAAAAAGAAAAATAATTTCATTAGTTATATTGTTTTTATTTTCTCTAATGCAAAGATTATGTATATTCAAATTCATCAATTGATATTCATTAAATTGTCCATTATGTTCTTTTTACACTATCTTGTAATTAAATATCAAAGTTATAATACAAAGTAATATTTATATATTTATTTACCAAGTATTTTATTAATACCATGAAAAAAATAAAAAAAAATAGTTTGAAACCAATCATATTAACTACTTGGGGGATTTGTTGACAATGAAAATACTCAAATAACCTATTACCTAGCAAATTGAAGCGAGAAACCACCTTTTAATATCTTTGGAATACATCATATTTAAAATTTTCAAATTTTTAGTAATTTGTTTAATCTTTTTCCTTAAACTATGGATTTCTTTATCCACAATAACGCATTCAACAATAATGGTTGAATCAAATGAACCCCGAGCAGAATGCCTAATGGAAAGTCCATAACTCCCATATCATAATCTCATTGCATGACATTGTCATCTATGCTATCAACAATAATCCAATTGCAAATAACACACTACCAAAAAAAAGGAAGTGAACAAACAGTAAAGATGAATTAAGAATACTTAGAAAAATTCAAACCAAAAGTAGTATTTATTTAGGCTATCATTTTTAGACCAAATATTTAGACTATCAATTTTACAAAGTTGCAAACATTTATTTTAGTGACAATTTTAATGAATTTTCTATATTATCTTGAATTCATATACTTTGTGTTACACATTTAAATAAACAAATTTGACATTCAATTACCTATAATAAGATTTTCCTATATAATCTTGCATTGATATACTTTCAAATATTTATTTAAATATAAACATTGGACATTAACTCATTCGCGCAATGCGCGTGTAAAACTAGTTCATATTATATGTTCAACAATTATGTCAATTTCGATTGGGATGAGGTTCGAAGTTAAGACATTCCTTGTAAAAATCAATAAATTAAGAATAATAAATAACTAACGGAATATTCTGTTACTAAAGTTTACACTGATGGAATGCAATGTTATTTTTGCGCATGTATACACATGTGCATTATTCATATAGTGCTCCGATCCACATCAATCTTGCAGAGTACGTAACTGACCTGTAGTTTTCTGGGTTCTGTACAGTTGACGACGATAGCCATTTTAAGCCTATATATATACACATGTGGAGCTATTATCTTAAGGAAAAAGAAACATGGAGACTAACCCTAGCTTCCGGAGACCAAAAGCTGGTCGGCATTTGGCTGAGAAACAACGGCGACAGAAACTGAAAGGTCTTTATGATCAGCTCGCCTCTCTCGTAGTCATCTCTGGTGAAAACTGTCCGGTATAGTTGATGAGTTTTAGCAATTTCAAATCTAAAAGCATTTCTTATGATCCCAATCTATATGTTTAATTTTTTGTTGAAATAAATGATGACCTTTAATTAGGGTTTCAGATTATTTATGAATGATTTGTTTTTGAGGTACTACAGGAAAAGAAAAAATCGTCGGAGTTGAACTTGTTGGATCAAGCCACTAACTATATCAAACAGCTAGAGAAGAGCATTAATGAGCTGAAAGCAAGAATGGATAGTCTACAAGTACCAATTGAAATAGCCGTGAAAGAAAGTGGCGCATTATTGGAGATAAATATAGTGTGTGGATCGGAGAACAAGAAGCTAAAGATGCATAAAGTCATTCGGATTCTTGAAGAAGAAGGTGCTGAAGTTGTGAGTGCAAGCTTCTATACTGTGGATCTCAAGATCTACCGTACAATTCTTTGCAAGGTACAGTACAAAGAGGAAAATTATGTCATCCATTGAAGTTTTGTGTGTTTGTAGTTAACATATTATGTTATTATGTGCAAACAACATTTGTTATAACATGACTATGGTTCATATTGCATTGTAACCCTAATAAACAAATTATGTGTTTGTAGATAACATATTCTATACCTGCAGTTAATAATTTCTATAGTTATCTGCAATTAATAGTTTGTGTTTATGTGATTTCAATTTGTTTATAGGTACATAAATGATTAACTACAAGTATAGAATGTGTTTGTTTACAGGTATATAAATTGTTGATTGCAGGTATAAAATATATCAATTGTAAGTACACAATTTGTAAGTTATTTTTGGACTAGGATCCACAATACTAGATAAACCCTAATCCATTGTATACCATGGACCAGGGCTTATATTGCATTGTGAACCCTGCTCCAAAAATTATCTGTTTATAGTTAACACATTCTATGCGTGCGGTTAATAATTTCTATAATTAACATATTATGTACCTACAGTTAACAATTTATGTGTGTATAGTTATTATGTTATGTGAATTCAATTATAGGTACATAAAAGGTAAACTATATGTATAGAATATGTTTGTTTATAGGTATATATACCGTATACGGTTAACTCGTATATATAGTATGCATCAACTATAAGTACAGAATTTGAAGATTATTTTTGGAATAGGATCCACAATACTATGTAGACCCTGATATATGGTATAATTTGCCTAAATAGAATATGCAGTTAATATATTACTCTGTATATGCTAACTGTTGACCCATAATTTTTAGATTAGATCTATAATGCAAGCTAGATCTTGCAGGTCCATGGTATAACAATTGGTACAGTAGACCTTGCTAGCAGGTCTGCTGATCCTAAGTTTTTTGCATACTCTTAACACATATTGATGTTCTTTTTACTCATAACTCGTGCATGTTTCGTTGCATGGTTTATTAATCTTTAGTAGTTGTTCTTGATTACGTTATGTTTTTTTTTTTGGATAGGCATTTTTACCTCGACTTGGAATGGATACCATTATGGTGCAACAACGCTTGGAAAGCTTTATTTTTGGCACAGGATAATATCAACTCTGACGTCATATGCGTTCATAGAATGATAAGCAACTTTCACGCGGATTTCCTATGATGATCAATTAGTATATCATACCATATAATATATTAAAATAATGCTTCATACCATTTCTTTGGGAGAAGTTAAAAATAAATCACTTTATATTTTCATAATATTCTCTCATAACTTGTCCACATGAGAATGTATGTCTGGTAGGGAATGAATAAAAAGTGTACTCCATGAATTCACTATGTGCACTATATATAAATGACATATAAGAGTCTATAGAAGACTAAAATAGTATACTACAATAAGGATACAAACTCTTAAAAGTTTAGTCCAAATTAAATACTTCCCCTCAAGCACAAGGTTGACGGCTTACAAATGGCAACTGACAACATTGAGTTTGTCTTGTATCAAGGTAAATTGAGGAGATGGTAATGCCTTTGTGAAGATCGATGTCTATTAGTTGATCCTTGATGGAGATAAAATGCAATTATAATTCCTTTGATGTTACTTTTTCTCAATGGAGATAAAAACCAATAACTAGAAGATAGCCATCAAGCTATCGTTTGTTGGACCATGTCCAAGGTACCTGCCTTAACCTATACAACAATGTCTCTAGTTTGCTGACATAACTAGAATTGTTCTGTTCAATGAACCCTGGTAGTTGTTTCATAAACACATCTTCAAGAAAGTTGTTTCGATCTCTCGCGGATGGAAGTTCGCGATAACGGTGATCTCTCACAGCACATAGGTTGACCTCTCGCGGCTGAGAACTGATCACTCGCAACCCGCTCAGATTGATCTCTCATAGCTCTGAGTCACGACTCGCAGGCGATCTTCCAGCGTGACTTTTAGGTGATCTCTCGTGGACAGTTTTTGGCCTAACGTTTCACCTCCGTGGTGACCGTTCAGGAGCTTAACTCTAGCTGTTATGGAATTAATTTCAGATTAATTCCAATTATTAATATTCAGAGTTAAATCTCTTGTTAATGGGGTTAGTGGAGAGCTGTTACGTTGGTTACACTACCAAATTGATTGTGATGATTAATGTGCCATTATTCCATCATCTCTTATAAATTTCCAGGTTGAGCAGTAGCATTTGGACAACAATGAAATGCATAGCTTTTCACCTCGAAACTCTGCTCCTCCTTCTTTCTAGCCACCTGTGTTCATCTCACGTTTTCGTTCGATAGGTTCCAAGTTTGTGTGCTCAAACGCAGGAACCGTAGTACGTTTTATCCTGAAAAACCTAGACCGCAACGCTCCAGTACCCCGGGAGGCGGTAAATAAGGTTTTAAGGAGAGAGACAACTCGACTCGTGCTTTATTTTAACCTTTTGTAGGTTAATCTCCTGATTTATTTCTTATTTTGTGAATTTTTCTATTTTCTCCATTTTCTTGGGTTTTCTAGAATTATATCCAACAGAAAGTCCTTGCTTAACATTTTAATAAGTATTATTTATTACACTGTCCCTTTATTTATTGTCTAGGAAGAAGCAAACAGTGCAACAAATCATGTCTGCAAGCTAAGATAAAATGTTGGCTAGAAAGTGTTGATTCCATGCATGATGATTGATATAAAGGCATTAGTCTTCATATAGATGGCCCAATTTGTAAAATGCATGCAATTTCATGCATAGCCACAACCTTTCATTTCTTCTGCAAAAATTTCGATTTATAATTATAAAAAAAAAAAAAAAAGACTTTGAGGATGTAGAGATCAAATCCAATTCTCTAACAAGTCTTTATAGGGTTTCTAAAAATTGGTAGGTACACATAATCCATATATGAGAATTAAGTGTGAGAGTTATACTTAGTATGGTAGATTTTTTTGGTCACCAGACATTGGTCTTCCAATTTAAATGGTCACTAAGGCACTGTAATCAATCATTATTCCATGGACCATAGTGCACCTTACACAAGGTGAATCACTGACATAAGGTTCATTTCCTTACACAAGGTGAAACACTGACATAAGGTTCATTTTAAGTATTTAAACTACCTAAAATTGAACTTTTAAACCACTTACATAAGGTTCATTTTAAGTATCTAAACTATCTAGAATGTAGTATCTGTTCACTACTTTCTCAACCTATTGAAGCACAAAGAGACAGCAACGCCTCCACTGAAGCTCGAGCCTACCCCCTTCTACATGGGGTGCAACCGGGTGCCACTAGACCATAAGGTCATTGGCATGTTATAACGTATTGTTACTCTGGCTCATAAAATTTATTCAAATTATAAATTTAGTTTCTAATAAATTATTAAGAAAGTGACACGTTTGATAAGAAATATTGAGATTTAATAAAAAACTTTATGAAACAAATCTAACACTATTAAAAACTTAAGAATTAAATGATTAAATCCATATCATGTTCAATCTTTAACTCACTTCGTAATGTTTTATATCATAACGACGTGATTATTAAAACCTACAATTGAATCCTTAAATACATAGTACACTAAAAATAATACATATATTAGTATTCCATCTTATAATTTAATTATCATTCATTATAATAATTGAGAAAAAAAAAAAAAAAGCAATCACGCGACGTCACCATGTTGATAGGGGCAAATTATATCGTGGACCGTGGTCCAAAATGGATTGTGGACTGCGCATCAAAACGATGTCATTTTGATTAATGAAAACAGACGGATGAATTCGCGCCACTCACTTTCAGTTCATATGCACTGCAGTTACATTTCAACACAACTTCAGTTACATTTCAACATAACTGCAGTTACATTTCAACACAACTACAGTTATATTTTGATATAACTACAGTTTCATTCGATAATATAAAAATACAAATGTGAAACTGTTATTCAGTATCAGTTCATATACAATACATTGTGAACCGTGGTCCACGATATAACGACTGGTTGATAGGATACAATGTTGGCTACGAAAAGTTGATGATGATTGATATAAAACCATTCTTCATAGGCGGCTAATTTGTAAAAAGCAATTTAATCAAAGTGGCCACTAATCCTTTGTACATACACATAGCACAAGGAAAATTAGTCTTGTCAAATCAGATGCGCCGGATAATGAATATTCAGACTTTTTCATTTTTAGAGCGGGGTCAAATAACAATTATGCTTTCTATAAATATTCTGAAATAATTTTATATTATGCTTTTATTTGATATGATTATGGACCAGAAAGGAACGAAAAATAGGGTAAAATATATATGGCATTTTAGTAATTATTACAATACATTGGGTAAAGTTTCACAG
>NXFB01000037.1:118288-130933 GCA_002525835.2 Ipomoea batatas | reverse complement strand
GGTATAGTATGTTCTTGAGTATAGGTTGGTTGAGCAATCTTTTCCTTACCTTTGGTTGATTCCTTATTCCTTTGATACCGTTTCTTCCAAGTTCCCGTGAGCGTTGAGCTTCGGGGACGAAGCTCCTTTTTAGGGGGTAGAGTGTAACACCCCGAAATTTATTCACCATTTTTGTTACAAAATGATTTTTTAGCCAAAAATGTTTCTATCTATTCATTTTTCAGAAAATTTCAGCTCGGAGCAGTCCGAAAGATTTATTCGGTAAATATACTTCCCGAACTCCGTTTTACTTGAAATTTGTATTTTAGAACCCCAAACTATAGTACTTGATATCCTTAAAAAGGTTTGGTCATTTGGATATTTGAGTAAACACAGAAAATTCCGTTTTTGCCCTTGGCAGTGTGCTGTCCGGATTTTTTTTGTTGTTGTTTTCTCTGGACCAGTTTTGGGAAATAATTCGAAAACCATACTTATACTACTCCGATTTCTATGAAAGTTTATATGTAGGTTCTAGACTTGTTTAACTACATATTTGAAGAAAATGGTATCAAAATACCTTACCAAATACTCCCAATAATTTTCGTAATCTTGATCCAGTGTTCTGCCAATTTCTTGCTGCCAGCACATGTATTCTTCAATTATTGTCCCTAAATTATTTCTTCGAACTTTTATCTGATTTAACCCCTAACTGGCAAGGGGAGGCTTATTCTTCAAGATTTACCATAGAATTGTGACAAGTGTCACTCTTTCTCACCACATATTATTATTTAAATATTTTTGAAGATGATCTTAGTAGAAACTTGATCTCCAAGTTTCTTATTTCTTACCTTATAAGAAACAATGTAGCTTGATAAGCCAAGTTTTTCATCCTTAAAGTGTCGCTATAAATAGAGCTTTGATCTTCCATTCTCCCCATTCTATTCCCATTTTCGAAATATTGAGAGGGGAAAAGAGAGAAAATTCTTCATCTTCCACCTTGAGTTCAAGAAGTTTCATAGCCAATTTCTTCACAGGATCATCATCTATTCGGTAAAATTCCATTTTTATTCGGTTAAAGCTTTGTTTTCTTCCCCTACTTCTTCTTCACGCCACTTTCATTCATTTTTCCCTTCAAAGAATTGGTCTTCATTTCATCTTCAAGATCCAAGATCAAGTTTGCTCTTTTAGGATTGATAAGGCTTGGGTAAGTGTTTATCTTTAGGAATATACCTTGCATCATAGTCTTTATATAAGTTCTTATGGTGTTCTTTTGGGGATCTTTCTTGGGGAAAAGATGATCAAGTGGGAGGAGATAGTTTTGAAGGAAGGAGGTTTTGCTTGGTCTGATTTTGTGCTTCAAGAGGTAACCATCATGTCCACTAAAACCTTATTTTCACTCCTGATCATGTATATATTATTTGGTGATTTGGAATCCTGTGTATCTTTGGTGTCTGCTTCTGTTTTTGAGGGTCTGTGTACCCATTCTTGTCGGATTATTGAACTTGTGTTCATTATTCCTTATATCTTGATGAGTATGAGCTTTGTTGTTATGGATTCCATGTTTATTTGGCTTCTGATATGCATATTCTGGGTAATCTGATCATACTTTGGCATTCTGGAATGGTTTTTGTGTATTCTGATCTGTTCTGGGAATGGTTTGGGATTGCTCTTGCGGAGGGGTGTGGCGGTATAATGTGTCCCGCTACACTCTTCCTCAAGAACAACAGGTGGAGTGAGGTGGCGGAAAAGAGGGTCCCGCCGTGGTGCTCCGCTAGTGTTGGCGGAGGTGTGTGGCGGAGGAGGTGGCTCCGCCGGTTGGTTCCGCCAGTATGGGCGGAAGGACTTGGCGGAAGAGCGGGTTCCGTCAGGTGGTTCCGTGTGTGGGTTGTTGGCGGGCTGGTCCATTCCGTGACCTGTTCCGTTGGTTGTTGTTTGGCCTTGTTCCAGTGGCTATTTCTTGCTATCTGATGAGTTGTTAGTCCTTCTTATTCTAGAACTTGTTATATTTGTTGGATGGGTATGTTTCCCTTTAGTTTGTGCATACTATTCCTCGATTCTTAGCTCTGTTGGTTGGGTTATATTCTAAGTATATGTTTATGGGAGTTGGTGGTGTTCATATCTGAGATGAACACTGTTTGGTGGATAATTCTTGGGCTGAGATGGTGGAATGGTGAAATTCTGAGCTTACTGACTTGATGAGTTCGAACTAACTGTGGGCATTAATTGCCTCTGTGATTGGGCACTGTGTGCCTCTGTGATTGGGTCTTGTGCCTCTGTGATTGGTAATGGAGTAGTCTTTTGGGGTGAGTGGATGTGTAAGAGGGTATCCTTACACCGGATATTGTTCTCACAAGGATTGGCGATAGTAGTAGAGGTTTAGTGTTTCAAGCATAAGATACTAATGTTCCTTATGGAAATCTAGCTAAACCGAAAGGTTGATTTGGATACAAACACAATATCGAACAACAAACTATAATGAAAACAATTGATAATAAAGTGGAGGTAGATAGAAACTAAAGGTAGGTCAAGATATTGAAACCAAATTGGGGACCAAAAGATGATAGATGTCATAAAACAATAGGGAAGCCTTTCTCAAGGTCATCCTACACTCCTAGAACATTCAAGGACATTCTCATGACTCAAGAATGTCTAAGAGGCATTTCATCAAATACTTGGTGTTCACAACATCACATACTCCCCTTCTCTCAAAGGTGAAGCATGGTTGATCAACTTCTTCAACTTAGATTAGGTTGTCACTCCCTAATCGGGACTCAAATAATCATGTCAATCAACAACATCAAAGTCATGTCTCAACTATTATTAACCAATTCAAAATCATTCATCAAATACCTAGCCTATATCCCTACCTCCCTCCAAGGAGAACTAATCACACATAAGCATAATGAAAAATAACACAAGATTCATAATCAACAAAGAATTCCATAACAAACACAAGATAAAGATCAAAGCAATAAAACAAGAAAGTAAATCGCAAGAAATGAAATAAAGAGAAGAAGAACTTATCTAGTGAAAATGGATATGAAATCCTTGAAATTCAAGTTTAAATGCTTCAATCCAAGCTTCCAAAATTTTTAGGAACCTAAATATAAGCCTAATATAACCTAAAAATATCAAAGAAAATAAAAGAGAGAAACTAGGGTTCTAAAATGGGTCGGAACCGAGTTAAAATGGCCAAAAACGGAGTTAAATACATGCAAGGAAGGCTGGCCACGGGTGTGGCCAAGCCCGTGGCCAGAAACAGGGGGCATACTGCCCAGTGGCCACGGGTGTGGCCACGGGCGTGGCCAGACCCGTGGCCACAATTGTGGCCATCTGCCGGAAGAATTTCTGTGCACATTGTCTGTCTTCTAGGCTGATTTTCACCCCTAAATATTTTGAATTAGCATTTATTGTCTGCATCAATATTGTAGCCCTTCACGTTAGATTTCCAATGATATAAAAATTACTTGATTTGGACATTCCTACGCAGAGATATGATCAAAAAACCGAGCAGTGGACGAATTGTGCGGGAATCTCAACTTCTTGCTCTTTTGCTCCAATTTTGCCTTTGTTTGTCCAAATGACCAAGACCATTAAAAACACCATAATTTGGCTCTCTTAGAGGTGTTTCTCCCATCTTCATAGCTTCTCATTGGCTCCCATTGACTCTACATGCATCCGAAATGCTCCAAAAATCATTCAATTCATCTAAATCACTAAGAATTGGGCCTAAACACACAAATGAATAAAATGAGAACATTTTGGGCAAAATTATAGCAAATGACAAGGAATATAAAATTAAATGCAAGGTGAAAACATGAACATTTTGGCACTTATCAATTGGGCCTCGTGCCTCTGTGATTGGGCCTTCTGCCTCTGTGTTTGGGCTTATTGCCTTTGTGGAAACTAACTGTGGATATTCTTATGGGCTTATTGCCTCTGTGTACTGACTTGTGTTGGTAATTGGATAGTATGGTGGTTTGGAGGATATGGGTTGGAATTTACCTTGATATGAGGTTTGGGTTGATTTCCTTATCTTGGGTATTTGGCTGAGCTGTATCTCTTTCGGTATCTTGTTATCCCTTAGCATTTGTTTTGGTTGTTTCTTGTAATATTCTGTTGAGTTATGATTCTTTGTCATCTTGGCTATAGGCTTGATGTCTTATGCCTTTGTTGTGGGAATTGGACTAGTGAAAGTGTCCTTGGTTTGATGTTCATTCAGCTTGTTGTTGTCGAGTATCCGTTTTAAACAAAGAATAGTTCGTTGGTGTGTATATTCTATATGGGTGTGTAAACCTATTTACAAACTTACTATATATTTATACTTCCTTGCGGTGTGAATGGTGGTTGCTTAGCAGTCTTTTGCTAATGGTTTCTTACATGTTTTCCAGGTGACGATGTAGTCTAAGCGCGAGTGCGTTAGAGCTTACCATTATGAGGCGGCTTAGACTAGTTTCCTATGTTTTTAGACTATATGTTTGGGCCTGTGTGCCAATGCTGAGATTATATACTCCTGTTTAGACTTTTGGGATGTTTTGGATTTGGATTTGAGGATTTATATCTATGCTGTTTGGTTCAGTTTTGGTTAGCCTGTGCATCTAGGCTGTGTTTTCTTACCTAGATGTGGCATGATACCCCTTAGGTTATAAATCGCTTCCACTATGTTATGTTTGATAGTTGAGATAGGCAGCTTTTGTATTAAAGTTTAGCTATCTCGGCTTGTGAAAGGTTGGGGTGTCACAGTTGGTATCAGAGCCTGTGTTGAGGTCTAAGTCCAAATCCTAGGGTTGATCTTTTGAGCTCTAGGACTTGATCAGTAGAAGTTAAGAATCGTGACTCCTAGGATGGGTGTGAACTAGGACTCGTGGTGAGGTCTCGCTTATTTGTTTATGCTTTGCTTTTGTTGCTTTTGTTTTGCTTGATTGTTGTTGTGAGCTCGTTCTCACCTTCTCTTGCGCGGTTTGGTGAGGCCGACCGCGGTGCGACGTTCCCGTAGCTTGTGCTCTCTCTCTCTCCGATAGCGATCATGGTTCCGCCAAGAAGACGTGAAGATGCCCCGGATACGCCGTTTAACGAGCAGCTAATGCAGAATCTACAGTAGTTGACCCAGATTTCGCAATTCTTGGGTAATGCGATGGTTCAGAACAACCAGCGCGGGCAGCCGGACCTCGTCCGTAGGGTGGCGGGACAGCACCCACCCTTCTTCTCAGGGCAAGAGGACCCCGTAGTCCTCGAGGAGTGGATGCGCGCTTTCGACAAGATTTTAGAAGTGGTGGAGTGTCCGCAGGGACGTTGCGTTGAGATGGCTAGTTTCTACCTGCAGCAGGAGGCCGATCTTTGGTGGGTCCACGAGGGCCCGGTGATGAGGCAGGAACCTAACTTTGGTTGGGAAGCCTTCAAGGACAAGATGCGTGCCCGTTTCTACCCGGCGCACGTGAAGGCAGCTATGCAGGAAGAGTTCTTGCACCTCAAGCAGGGCTTTTGGTCAGTGCAGGAGTATCACAAGCGTTTTCTGGAGTTAGCCCGTTTTGCCCCGGTGTTAGTTCCAACTGAGGAGAGCAAGATCGAGAGGTTCGTGGCAGGGCTCAATTGGGACACCCGTATGGCCTTGGTCGTGTGCAAGTTCCGTACGCTGAGTGAGGCCTATAGTAGTGCAGCTGACCACTACTGTGTGTTGTCTATGAGGAGGGGAGTCCAGGACCGTGCCAAGAGACCCAGAGAAGGTGGTGCCTCGGACCCTAAGAAGCCCAAGGCAGGTGGCTCCAGTTCAGGAGGCTTTCAGAAGGGATATGTCAGTGGTGGAGGTGTAGCTCGCCCCGGAGTGGTCAATAGACAACGGTTAAAAAACTGTCGTCTTTTCTAGAAAAGACAACGGTTCAAAATCGTTGTCTATGTCCGTGACTTTTAACAACACCGATTTCAACAACACTTAATAGACAATGGTTAAAAAACTGTTGTCTTTTCTAGAAAAGACAACAGTTAAAAACCGTTGTCTATGTCGGTGACTTTCAACAACACCAGCTTCAACAACACTCAATAGACAACAGTTTTTAACCGTTGTCTTTGCGCGAGAATTACAACAACACCGGCTTCAATACAGAAATTGTACACCATAGACAACGGTTGTCTATGAGCATTTTTCTTGTAGTGATTAAAAATTGAAATATTTTTATAATTATTTCATCTCAATATTTAATAAAACTTAAAATAATACGATGTCATGTGTATAATTGATTTTTATATATTCATTTGCATGTTTTTATTAATATAAAATTTTACATTAACATATACGTAGTAATATAATCTTTAGACTGTGCATCACTCAGGCAAAAAACTAGTATTGAGTGAAAGCTATCTCTACTACCTCCACATGCCTATATATATAGGCTTAAAATGGCTATGGTCGTCAACTGTACAGAACACAGAAAACTACAGGTCAATTATACTGCAATTGTTTTACGAGTGGAGATAGGAGAGGAAGAAAGATGATCACCTCCAGGCCCCATATCTACAGCAGTCAAGATAGGCTGCTTCATAAAAGTGCCACATATATGTTTGTAGTGCCAGTCGTTATGCCGTGGATCATGGCTGATACTGCAGTTTTGTTAAATTGATACTGCAGTTGTGTTGAAAGGAAACTGCAGTTGTGCGGAACAGAAGCCGTTTCATCCGTCTGGAACTGCAGTTGTGTTGAACTGATACTGCAGTTGTGTTGAATTGATACTGCATTGAAAGGGAATTACAGTTGCGCGAAACAGAGATTGTTCATCTATTCAACACAACTATGGTCCATAATCCACAGTATAATTTGCGATGTAGTGCAACGTGAGAATTACATAGCGACATATATATATAGAATTATATTTAGAATTAATTTATAAAGATAAAAGCAGGCGGTTGTGGATCGCATGCATTTGGTTCAAGTAATGTTCTGTATATTAAATGGCACACCTGTCAGATTTTGACAAATTTATTTGATTTTAGCAGTCAAGTCAAATCATTACTTGATAAATATATATAGTGAATTTGGGCTAAAACACTGAAAATAGTAGCGAAAAAAAATTTCAAAAAAGCAAAATCTAGGCTTAGTGTAGTTAGTTCGTCACCTGACTTAAAAATCATAATTGAAAACCGGAGTGTGGGAGTGGCCTAAAGATTATGAAAAGTTTGGTTTGGATGCCTTGTGCGCACATAAAGATTGATTATGATCTGACCGGTGAATTGATTGCGCAATTCTCGATTCACCTCTACAGTGACTCTATGGACGTGATCTTAGCTTGTGTCTTAAGATTTTAGTACTGCAAATCTGGGATCACCTAAACTATTTTCAAAAAATTTAGCAAAAAAGACAAGATGATACCTGAGTGGGTGAAAAATAATATTTTGTATGTAAAATTCTTTTTTTCTTTCTTTTTTTTTTTTACTTAAAGATTTAACAAATGAGTAATATAACAAATATGAAATTTGATAGCACATAACTTAATGTAATTTTTTGTTAAATTGCTTAATGTCATATTCTCTCTCTCTTTCTCCATTTAAAGATTTAAAGTTGACAGCCCTTAACAAATAGTACTTGTTTCGATCTGTATTAAAATGTCAAGACTTCTCAAGTGGAGAGAGAAGTTTCACCTGTGTAACTTTCATTCACAGTAATTTCACTTGATACTTGATAGCACAAACAAAACTAATCAAGGAAGCGCTGATCTGTTATGTTATGAGCATTTCACTTGTTCCATTTCAAGCCCTAATATAAAGTCATTTCAACCAAAAAACATATAGACTATGATCAAAACAAAGCAAATGGTTTTTAGAAGGTTTTTGATATTTCTTATTGCTAAAACTCAACTATCATTTGGCTTTTGATTGAAATTGGCAATTTTTGGGATGGACAAATATATGAAGGTTTCCTACACAACCCTAGGAAAAACTCCTGCTTATGTACACAAATACATGGTAGAAATGGGTCATACTTGTTAGGATCACAAGGCATAAGCCCTTTACCGGCCTCGCCCAACAATCCTCCAGCCACCAGGTGCTAGACTTGATTTTTGTCCAAAAATTCTCTCCTCCCAGTACCAACCAATCTTAAATGTTATTGTTGGTCTGATAGCAAATGTGCAACTTTATTTCCTTATAGACGGCCATCACATTGTCTATAAGTTAGGTGCTGGACTTGGCCCTAAACCCTTTACCAACTTCCACCCAACAACCCCCAACCACCAGGTGCTAGACTTGGTTTTTACCGGCCTCTGCCCAACACTATTGAAAATTTTCCTAGAGCTATCCAAGTTCTTTGTAAGTGAGAGCAAAGTGTCCTAGCTAGGAAGGCTTAGAGCCATCATTTATATATCCAATATAATAAAAGGATGTAATTGTAGCACCTAGCCAGCTAAATCATGTAAGTCAATAGAGAGCATTAATAAAACGGTGGATCTTGATCCTGAACGAGTGTTTAGACATTAAGGCCCTGGTTGGTAAATGGTTGTTGGCTGATTGGGTTAGAAGGTATGATTATTTGATAACATTAGCTGATTGTAGAAAGTTGTTTGATAGATTAGCTGTTAGCTGATAACTGTTTGGTATAATTTCTTTCCTCAAAAAGTTAATTGAAAATGCTGCTTTGAGTAGCCTTTTGAATTTTAGTATTTTGGAGTTACAAAAAGCTTATTAACCAAACAACTAATAATGGTCAAATAAGCCAAAATTGGCTGATAGGCTGATTATTTACGAAACAGGGCCTAAATATGTATTTGTTGTCTTCGGTGAACGTTACTTTTTATAATATTCTTTTCTAATCTATGGATTAACCGAATATACTTTGTCATGCCATGTTTTGTATGTATCATACATGCTAGCTACTCCATATTTCTAATATATGTGCATGACTCAAATGAGTTTGGTTAGTTTCTAAGACAGGGAAGATAAATGTGCAATTCTAAGTACAGTATCACATATTGAATATGTTCTTTTTCTTATTTGACTAAGTCGAGCATAAACATTCTCTTAACACAGGCAACCAATATCCTGATTAGACTTGCAAAAGAGATTTTGTTGTTTTCTTTTTTGTTGCCAACATGAAGTGAACTTCTAGGAGAAATATTCGTAAGATCAGAGCATAGTGTATAATTGTATTTTATTATTGTGTTTCAAACCACAAAATAGTGGCATTGTTCTACAAGGTTGCACCTGTCAGTTGCTAAATCTTATATATGTTTTAGATTGAGTTATAGGCTGAACATTCATATATAATATTTTGCCTAGAAAGCCAAACAAGGTACAAAATCTAAATAAATTTTTATAGTATCATTGGTATATTATGAGCTATTACAACGGTGATTTGTGAGATAGTTCAACCTTCATATATAGTCTGATAGGCGGGCGGACTTATTGATTCAAGGCAACATGAGACCTAGCTAAAGCACAGCCATAAATCTTGTTAGATATGTAAACAAACTATAGCCTAAATTAAAGTATAAACATAGCTTTGTCCAAAAGACATATTCATAGCACTAATTATAAGATAACAACACTAGAAATTATATATATGACTCCAATAGTCCAATGTAAAATTGATTTTTAAAAGTCAGCTATTATTAGTTGAACTCCAAGCCTATTGGTTCTTGGTTATAACAATTATTAGGCATGAGTCTTGAACATTAAAGATCTCAAATCTTATTATTTAAAACAAATAATTGTGCCCAATTTTGAATATAGTTTATGCCCAGAAGATAAATTAAGAGCTCTAATCTTTGTCTGTTATTCCTTAAACCAATACCACGATAATAAATAGTTTAATGAAAAAGATTCACACATTCTATGTCAATTCTGGAATGATTGCTATGATAAGAAAGTATTATAATCTTCCCTTAACCATATTTAAGATTTTAGGATATTGAATTCATTTATCGATATGACCCGTGCAACATCGTACTAAGTTATTTCATAATTGGAACTTTGTAAGCAAAACATTACAAAGACAAAATTAAGAAATGAGTTCATCAACCTTCTAGATTAGTCATCTTGCCTTGTATTCCCATAGGAGTACATGACAAAATCATACTATGTAGTGTGACTCTCCTTAGCTTCAATTCTAGGCTAGTCATCTTGTAGTCCAATATTAGTACATAGCAAAACTATACTAAGTGTTTTAAGTGCCTTTGAGTTTTGAAAGATACATCAAACACTTAGGCCCTGTTTGGTAAATGACTGTTGGCTGATTGGGTTGGTTGTTTGGGTTAGAAGGTATGATTTGTTGATAATATTAGCTGATTGTAGAAAGTTGTTTGATAAATTAGCTGTTAGCTGATAGCTGTTTGGTATAATTTCCTTTCTCAAAAAGCTAATTGAAAATGCTGCTTTGAGTAGCCTTTTGAATTTTAGCATTTTGGAGTTACAAAAAGCTTATTAACCAAACAACTAATAGTAGTCAAATAAGTCAAAATTGGCTGATAGACTGATAATTTACCAAACAGGACCTTAGTTTTGAGGGAATATACTATATAAGTTCTAACATTTCCTACTTGATATTGTGTTTGGTCATTGGAGTGTCTTTCCTATAAAGGTCTAGAATGTCTATATGGGGATTAATCTTTGGGTGACTAATAACTCCTTTGACTCAAAGAAAGAAGTCTTAAATTTCTATCTTTAGTGTTATGTTACTTTGTCAAAAATATTTTATGATCCTCGATCTCATGACGTGATGCATGATATAATTATTCTAAATCCTCTAATAGTTTTTGTTTAATGTGTATGATTGCCTTATCTGATTTTTATGTCACTTGTGGTGAATTGCATAAACTTTTGAGAACTCATCTCGTGTTGCGATAGCTTTTAAAATTTTATGACCCACTTATTTTAAATTATGGCACGAGTTATTGGGTCGATTAGGTAAATATAATGAGTCAGATTTTTACAAATATGTCAAACAGTAATCTTAGCTTCCTTATACACATGAGTATTTTATAAAGCATGTGTGAAGGAGAAATTTTTAAGGTAACTGTTTTATTTTCGTGACATCCAATTTGATATAACATTGTTTTGAATTTAAATCTGACTCACCGCATATCATAATTATTTCTCATATACCTAGTATATGTGGCTCAAAATCAAACATTTCTTCGTCTGTGTGTCATGATACAAGTTATTGAACAACTAAATATATATACTTGTAAATATATGGAGCTAAAAAAAAACAATTTTTCTTGCCAAAAGAGATAGCATCTTCATGCTTCAAAAATAAAGATAGCATCTTCAATCTCGGTTGGTTGAATGGCATTTGGGCATAAGAATTCATGTGTTTTTGTTTGCCAAACCAAAACGATGACCTTTAAGTCCGGCAACAAACCAACTACGCTAAGATTGATGTGGAGCACTTTTTGAATATTGCGCATGCACATGTGTATACATACGCAAAAAATGGCTATCGTCGTCAACTACCGTGATTAAATGCATTACTGGTCACAATTATTAGACAAATTGTATGCATAATAATATAATATATACGGAGTATGGGAGTATGTCGTTTTCATAAAGTAAAAATAATCCAAACTTAGCACATGATATAATAACACAAAAGAAGAGTTAAAGATTCCCACGTTAGTTCAGTAACATGATTCCCACTAAGTCACTGGATTCACACCGGGACATTATCTTTTTTTTTTTGAAAGAAAGAAACTGGGACATTTTCTAAGTCTTTAACAGCTCGTTTGGTCGGATAGAATTAAAATTTTACTTTAACAAAAATTTAACTTAAACATAATTTTTTGCAAAGTCAGAATCTCATGTCTCCTCTTATATTTTCAATTTCACCTCTTTTAAAAACAAGAGAAAATATCATTGAGATAAAATTACTCTTTTCTAACATAAAATTGGTGTTTCATTTGTCTACGCTACTCACATCATTTCATCGCGTATGGTACCTTATGCTTCTCGGCTCTCTCAACACATAACGCCAGCTTTGGGACTTGTCAACACTCTCGCCCCTATCTTGCCAACACTCTCGTCACTGAGGGCATTTGGTTGACAAGAAAGTTCAAACATTTATTGGAATTTAAAATGTGGATAAATTATTTTCACGTTTGGTGCAAATCTAACTCCACGAAATTAAATTATATTCCACCTAGGAGAGGTATGATTCTTTTTCCCAAAAGGCTAGAAAATCTACTAAATTTATTTATTTAGGCATTTATCCTTCTTGGCTCCAGAGGTCGCCTTCTCCTAGAGAAGACGACTTGGTCATCTTCTCCAGCAAGGGCGACCAGAACTAGTTGCCTTGGCCAGAAAATGCGACCGGCAACGACTCATTCATCGTCGGTCGCCGGAATTTTTCGCCGGTTGCCGAAAATGTCGTCGCCGGTGGTTGGAATTGGCAAATGACCTGTTAAAAATGTTAGTTGTTATTTTTTCCGATTTAGTGGCTTAATTGCTTTCTTTTTCTGAGTTTAGTGACTTATTTGGAGCTTATTCGGGTTCGATGGCTTAATTGCTAATTCCCAAATAGTTCGATGGCTTATTTGTACCTTTTCCCTTTATTTTTTATAAATACAATATACGGGGGTTCTAATAAACTGGAACCGTCATATACAGGTATTTATTTATTTTTTCTAAATTCTATATACGGCGGTTCTAGCTGATCGAGAACCGCCATAGATAAGTATTTTTTTTTAA
>NXFB01000037.1:71855-83330 GCA_002525835.2 Ipomoea batatas | reverse complement strand
CATGAATGTTAACAAAGTAAATTACTCGCACAAGTGCAAGTAAAATGTATTGCAGATGCAAGTAAAATGTATTACAGCTGTAAGTGAATTGTACATTGAGCATCAATACTAAGTGCACCTAATGTTATAACTAGGTGCACCTAATGTTATAATTAGGTACACCTAGGTTACACCCAGGTGCATGAATATTAACAAGGTAAATTACTTGCATTTGTAAGTGAAAGTATTTGCGAAAATAGGTGCATGAATATTAATAAGGTAAATTACTTGCATTTGTAATTGAAAATAGGTGCGAAAATAGGTGCACTTGTAAGTGAAACTAGGTGTACCAAAGTTCTAATTATTTACGAAAATGCCACCGTGTCATTTTTTAAAATTGCATCTGATTCGTTGATCTTGACACGTGGACGGCTGTAAAACGTTCTCATTTCTTACTTGGGTGGCAGTTTGCATGGAGCGCGCCCATATATATATATATATATATATATATATATTGTCAATAATATTTAATTTTAAAAGCAGAGGGACGTGTCAGGTGTGAATCAAACTACAAAGCTACAGAGAGGGACAGAATTGAAGTGTCGTTTTTAGACGCACAATTGCAGTACAGGTGACCTGTTTTCTGGGTTCTGTATTGTTGACGACAATAGTAAACCAAAGGAGGCAAATTTTAAAAGATGTGCACCGTCTCTCAAACATATGGTACGTGCTAGCTGGATATTATAAAAGTTTTTGAAACAAGCTTTTATATTTCAAAATTCAAGCTCGCTTAGAGCTAAATTTTGAAATTGAAAAGTCCTTTTCACATTCCTTCTCTTCTAGACTTTTAATCACAAGAATAATAATAAATTTTAAATTTAAAAATAATAGACAAATTCTACTATGAGACGTCTAATGGATCCTCATTCATGATCCTGGTCGGTTTAATTCACAGGAGACTCACTCGTAAAATAATATACTCCATTAGTCTCATTTTATGTGCCAGGTTGGATTAACGAGGCTTATTATTTTCCAACTCCAGCATCATCCATACGGCCCAATTAAGTCAGCAACCTCTTAAAATCAATTAAACCAAGTCCATGATCCAACAATTCGGCCCTTCTATTTTCCACACGGCCCATAGCAGTCAATTTGTGAGATTGCTTCACTTTAATCCTTCCACTCATTCCAGTAGGTAATACGTATACCTTCAAGCCCAAATTTAGAATCAAATTCCAGTGATGCACTCTTTAATTCAAGCCCATTCGAATCAAAATCCAACAATAGAATTCATACCATTTCCAGTTCTCCAGTAGTATCCTACTGCTTCAATGTCAATCCCAATTCCAGAAATTGCTTCAACCATAACTCCAACATTAATCCCATTTGATCAATTATACTTTGCTCATCAGAATTGTATCACAACTTTAATGACCATAGTCCATCAGATTATTCTACGGCTATCACCTTTGTTCAATTCCAGTACCAACCCAGCAAAACATATTCCATGCAAATTACTGTCTCCATTTTCACCTCAATTTTATTCCAATCAAAGTGATTTATCACTCATCAATCAGATTCCATATGCATAACAACAGCCTTACAGTCCTGCTGCAACATCATTCCAAGCCTCCAAATTGATTCATCACATCACATCATTCCCCATCATTTCTCTAATTGAAATTCATCTCAACTAAATGATCAAATATCATACAGTTACAACCTTTAATTCCATCTCAGGTTCATGCTCAGTACCTCTGCCCTTAATTCTTATACACAGCACTGCCATTAGCAGTCCAGTTCAGCCCATCAACAACTCCAACACATGCAGGCATTAATAGCAGCAAACAAAGCATAAACCTCATATATTTATGCCCGAGATTCGAACCCATGACCTTTTGCATGGCTCTGATACCAAATTAAAGCATGTGCTCCATCTCAACTAAAAGCCTAAGCTGATAGTTGGACTGCACATATTATATTTATGCTCACAATATACAATAGCCACCAGCCCTACAGCCTTCATGAGCTCACACACTCCAAACTCATACTGCTGCAACAAAGTCCAGCAGTACACTAGCTCATTCTCTCATTTTATGCCCAATCAAACTGCTTCTCATGATAAATACTACAGCAACATTGATATTGCAGCAGACATTTAAGCATTCTCAACAGCATATTATCAACAGCAACAAGCATTAATTCCAATATCAAACCAGAATTGCAGCCCACTACTATCTGATCAGCAATCTCCCTCAATTACTTATCACAGCAGCAACAAGCATTTAGCCAATCAACCCTAGATGTTATTTACAATTCAATTTTTCATAATATTAAGTTTAGAATTGCTAAAAACCTTGTGGTCTAGTGGCACTCGGTGTCCCGGTTTACACTCCCACATGGATGATGAGAGTGGGTTCGAGCCTCAGTGGAGTCAATTGTTAACTCGTGCTTCAGTAGGTTGAGAAAGTAGATGTTCACTCTTTGTGCTTCAGTAGGTAACAGAGTCGTTAGCACTCAAAAAAAATTGAATTAATATATAAAATTTATATATTTGAGCATGATAGATAAAATGGGACATATGGAGTAATATGTTAGTAAGATATAATTTTAAAGACAACAACTTATGTAATACCGTCTCAGAGATCCTTGTTCGTAAGACGGGTCGGGTTGTAAACAAATGGGCGTGTAAGTATCACAATTTCAGTTATAACTATTACAATATTTATCATTAGTAGCAATCATATTATATCCTAAATAGTATCACAATTTCACATAGAAGTATTACAATATCTATCATAAGTAACGATTTAATTTTAATTCAAATTGGTATTGAATTTTCTATAAGTATTACAATTTCTTTGATAAGTAACATTTCACATATAAGTATTACAATATTTATGTTAGAATTATACTTTGTAAATATTAGATCACAATTTCAGATATAATAAGTATTACAATATTTATCATTAGTAACAATCATTTTACCCTAAATAGTGTCACAATTTTACATATAAATATTACAATATATATATATATATATATATATATATATATATATATATATCACAAGTACCAAACAACCATTATAGATTTGACTCCTTTCCAGAATTAAAACACATTAGACAATCTTACATAAGTATGACTTAAATTTTAAACTAGAGGGATGTGTTAGGTGAGCAAATTATTATGTAGACTATGGTTCACACAATGCTGGGTGAATCATACAAAAAAGTAAATTTTTAATATATTAAAATTACATTATTTGTATATCGAATGTACATTATATAGATGTACTTTTAGTACTGAAATAATGTACTTCTCTGAATATAAGATACATTTTTAATATACTAAAAATACATTATTTTTGTAAGTGTGATTAGGAAAGAGAGAATGAGGTGGAAGAAAAAAAAAACAAATTTGATTTAACAAAAAAAATTAAAAAAAAATGTATTGTCAGGAGGCGTGCCTGATGCGCCCACTGGGACTGGCTTTGATTTTTGTGTGAACAATTACTGTTCCAATCACCACATATTTGCAGGCCAAATTTATTTTTTCTCTTTATTCATTTATCTCTCTTCCAAGTAAGCATGGATTGTACTATAAACCTCCCAATATTCATTGATAACGATGCTCAAATGTGACCTGTTTTTCTGGGTTCTGTACAGTTGACGACGATAGCCATTTTAATCCTATATATATACACATGTGGAGGTATTATTTTAAGAAAAAAAAAAACACGCTTAGCTGTTTAGCCCAAAACATGGAGACTAACCCTAGCTTCCGAAGAACAAAAGCTGGGCGGCATTTGGTTGAGAAACAACGGCGGCAGAAACTTAAAGGTCTTTATGCTCAGCTCGCCTCTCTCGTCGTCTCTGGTGAAAACTGTCTGGTATAGTTGATAAGTTTTAGCAATTTCAATCTATATGTTTTTTGTTGAAATAATTGATGACCCTTTATTAGGGCTTCAGATTTGTTGTTGAGGTACTACAGGAAAAGAAAAAATCGTCGGGGTTGGACTTGTTGGATCGAGCCACTGACTACATCAAACAACTAGAGAAAACATTAATGAGCTAAAAGCAAGAATGGATAGTCTACAAGTACCAGTTGAGATAGCCGTGAAAGAAAGTGACGTAAGTGAAACATTATTGGAGATAAATTTAGTGTGTGGATCGGAGAACAAGAAGCTGAAGATGCATAAAGTCATTCGGATTCTTGAAGAAGAAGGTGGTGAAATTGTGAGTGCAAGCATCTCCACTGCGGATCTCAAGATCTACCATACAATTCTTTGCAAGGTACCGTATAAAGAGGCAAATTATATCATTAACCATAATCCAGCCACCTTATTTTTAGTCCAAAATAACATTCAAATTGTGATATGAGATCAAGCGCACTAGACAATCTTAACAACGTACATTTTTTAGAGGCAGGGGTACTGATGGACCTCTTAGCACTTACTAGCCGTGATCAAAGGCTTATCATTATGTAAAAAAACTATAGCTCATAGCAAAAAGCGCAACTTTATTATCTTATATACCGCCGCATTTTCTAGAGATTGGGTGCTGGCCCTTCACCGACCCCCACCCAACAAACTTCCTAGCCACTAGGTGTTGGATTTACCTTTCACCAGCCTCCAACCAACAAAGATTATGTGTTTGCAGTTAGCATATTATGTGCAGACAGCACATAGTATGTTAATTGCTTAAATATAACAATTGTTATACCATGGACAAGGTATGAGCCCTAGTCCAAAAATTATGTGTATGCAGTTAACACATTTTGTACTTGTAATTAACAGTTTTTTACTTGTAAACAAATTGAAGCCACATACCATGGTAATTATAGGTACGTACATCACATGATAACTATAGATGCATAAATTGTTCATTGCATGGACATGCATAATATGTTAATTGTTAATATGTTATGTGTCTACCGTTAACAATATTTATTATGTACCTGCAATTAATAGTATATGTGTCTGTAATTACCATATGATGTGATAGAAATGGTTAATTGTAGATACATAATGTTTCAACTGCAGGTACATAATCTTAAGGTTATTTATGGACCCGGGTTCACCGGGGAAAGTAGACTCTGGTTCATTATATAAATTACCTAAATATAATTTGCAGTTAACATATTATATACTAAAAGCACCATATAATATGTTAACCCATAATTTTTAGATTAGAATCTATAATGTAAGGTAGATCCTGGTCCATGGAATAATAATTAATTGGTACAGTACATAGATCGATTAGACCTTGCTAGCAGGTCTGCTGATCCAAGTTTTTTTGCTTACTCATAACACATATTGTTGTTCTTATTACTCATAATATAACTCGTGCATGTTTCGTTGCATACTTGCATGGTTCATTTTATCTTTAGTAGTTGTTGTTAATTATGTTATGTTTTTATTGTATAGGCATTTTTACCTCGACTTGGAATGGATACTATTATGGTGCAACAACGCTTGAAGAACTTTATTTCTGGCACAGGATAATATCAACTCTGACGTCATATGCCTTTCGTAGAATGATGATGAGCAACCCGCGGATTTCCTATGATCAATTAGTATATCATATCATATACGGAGTAATATATTAAAATAATGCTTCATACCATTTTTTGGGAGAAGCTAAAAATCACTTTATATCTGCATAATATTCTCTCATAACTTGTCCAATGAGAATGTATGTCTGCAAGGGAATGAATAATAAATGTATGGCGGCTGACAACATTGAGTTTGTCTTGTATCATGGTACTAATTTTTCACGCGCATTGTGCGAATGAGATAATTGCCCAATTATTATTTTGTATATCAATGCAATGCAAGATTATATATGAAATGTTTTTGTATATGTAATTGAATGTTGAATTTGTATATTTAAATCAGTAATTCAAAGTATATATATCAATGCAAGATAATATAGGAGAAATTGATTATAATTGTTATTGAAATAAATATTTACAACTTTGTAATAACGCTAGTCTAAATATTTAGCCTCAAAACGATAGTCTAAATAAATATTACTTTTGGGTAGCAATGTTGTTGTCTTCATCCTCAGTACTTGATATTTCTGATTTTGTACTATAATTTACCCCTCAATTTAGATGGTTTTCATACTTATTTTCTTTATCTTGGTGAATTTGAGACTCGTTTGTATGTTACATTTTCCTAAGGCTTAGTTTATTCACAACGAGGAGCAGAGGAAGGATTTTTAGACATTTTGAACAAGTTTGAAAGCATAGGAATTTACCCAAGGACGGAAAGTAGTAGCGGAGCTCCAAAGGAGTCAACAGTCAAAAGAGGAGGGCACCTCACGACCATGCACACCGCCGTGAGGGTGCCCGTGTGCTGCCAGGCGGACAACAGCGTTTCCCGACCACCACCCGGCCATGCACACGGGCGGGTGCATGGCCGCGAACTTTGCTGCAGTCTAGTATTTGAAGTCGCAATTTTCTGGTTTTTGGGGATTTCGAGCCCTAGTTTAGTTTAGCTTATTTTTCCTTCTCTCCATAGTTTTCCTTAGCATAGTTTAGACCAGATTTACATACTTTAACTTGTTTTCAAGCTTGGAATCGTGGATTGGATTCGTATTGACTCTTCTATTGTTAGTAAAATTCTCTTTCTCTTTATTACTTTATTTCTCAGATTTGTTGCCATGTCTTTGGTGTTTCATTCTTGCTTTGTTTTAGTTACTTCAATAATGTGTGAGGAGTCCGTTTATGGGTTTAGATTAGGATCCTATTGCTATTCTTGATGCTAGAATTGTGATTATTGCATAAAGGGTTTGAATTGTTTACCTAGGGTTTATGTTGAATTGGGAATTGAATTCTACTTGGTATTAATTGATGGTCACAATTGATTGCTTGTCTGTGTACATGATGAACACCACGCGGCAAGGAGAATGCTCTGACAGTGGCGGTTGCGGTTGTTGGTAGCAGAGGATGAGCCTACGACGCACGGTACGGTTGCGGAGGAGAGAAGAAATGAAAATTGTGAGGGAGATGGCTGCAATAAAAGTGACGTATCGTGTAAAGACTATGAAGAAGAAGAAAAGTGATGTCAATAGACCTACGACGTCGGTTTAATATAAAAACCGACGTCATACGCGTTTTATATATATATATATATATATATATATATATATATATATATATATTGTAATTTTGCATTCTCACAAGTCAAACGTCGTACAGAACACCAAGCTTTGAATTTTTTTCAAAAAAAAAATTAATAATTGACCTATGACGTCTGTTTTTACGACGTAGTAGGTGTTTCATAAATTTTTTTTTTTTTAAATTATTTAGATACAATTACTAAAATTAATAGATCAGAGCACTCAACAATCTTAGGACCAGGAGATTAAATGAAAAATAGAAGAATAGATTGTGAGACCATTCAAGAATTCTAAAATCTATTTTCTTAATTTATGAGAGATCATCATCATTAAATATTCACAACTCGTTTGCTTCAGGCAAACTGACAAGATATGATTCATCACTGACAAGATGTGATTCATCATTTAGAATACTTATATCATGCATCAGGTCGTGTGAGGATCATAAAATATTTTTGACAAAGTAGCATAGTATTAAAAATAGAAATTTAAGACTTCCTTCTTGAGTCATAGGTCATGAGTCATTATTCACCCAAAGATTAATTAATCCCATATGAGGTCTTCCAGACCTTTATCGGAAAGACACTCCAATGACCAAACACAATATCAAGTAGGAAATGTTTAGAACTTATATAGTACATTCTCCCAAAACTAAGTATTTGATGTATCTTTCAAAACTCAAAGATACTCAAAACACTTAGTATAGTTTTGCTATGTACTACTACTGTAGTACAAGATGACTAGCAATTAGCATAGAAGCCTGCAACTAGAGTCACACTACATAGTATGATTTTGACATGTACTTCTACGGGAATACAAGGCAAGATGACTAGTCTAGAAGGTTGATGAAATCATTTCTTAATTCTGTCTTTGTAATGTTTTGCTTACAAAGTTTCAATTATAAAATAGTTTAATACGATGTTGCACTAGTCATATCCATAAATGAATTGAACTCAATATCCTAAAAGCTTAAATTCGGTTAAGGGAAGTTTATTATAGTTTCTTATCATAGTAATCCTCCCCGGATTGACATAGAATGTGTGGATCCTTTTCGATAAACTATTTATTATCGCGATATTGGTCTAAGGGGTGATAGACAAAGATTGGTGCTTATAATTTATCTTCTGGGCATAAACTATATTCAAAATTGGGCAGTATCATTTGATTTAAATACTAAGATTTGACATCTTTAATGTTCAAGACTCATGGACAATAATTGTCATAACCAAGAACCAATAGACTTGGATTTCGACAAATAATGGTTGACTTTTTAAAATCAATTTTACATAGGAGTCATATAAAATTTCCTAGTGTTGTTATCTTATAATTAGTGCTATGAATTTGTCTTCTGGGCAAAGCTATGTTTAGACTTAAATTTAAGCTATAGCTTGTTTACGTATCCAACAAGATTTATGGTTGTGTTTTAGCTTGGTCTCATGCTGCCTTTAAACAATCAATAGGCCTGCCTATCCGACTATATGAAGGTTGAACTATCTCACAAATCACCGTTGTAATAAATCAAAATATACCAATGATACTATAAAAATTTATTTAGATTTTATACCATATTTGGCATTCTGAGCAAAATTATATATGAAAGTTCAGCCTATAACTCAATCTAAAACATAGGATGTGAGATCAGCCTCAACATTTAAAGCATATATGAAATAATTGTTATCACAAAAACAAGCACATATCAACATTTATACCAGAAATTTACGCTGGAAACCATAGCATCCTCCTTGTCAATCACAAATTCGAAGCCCTCGGCGCTGATTAGCTTGACTTACAGGATTTAGCTAGCTAGGTGCTACAATTACAGAGAGAATCATCAATATTTTTATTACTCATCATTCATTCTAATATATACAAAGTTTAGAGTTTTTGTATATCTTTAATATTACAAAGGATTATCATAATATAATTCCTCTAATAATATCTACATATATATGTTTTAAAAAACTAATCTCAGTGTAGTATACTATTATCACCGTCCAATTTTATATATTTGACTTGGTTAACGAGGCTGGTTAGTGCTGGAAGGGGTGAATTTTTAGACAAAGACTGATTAAGGCCATGTCTAGCATCCGATAACTGGGAAATTGTTGGGCGAAAGCCCGTAAAGGACTTAGGGAGATGGGGAATTGAGAATTTAGTATTAGTGTGTGTGTCTATATATATATCAGCCGGCTTCTAGGCAAAGAATTAATTTTGATAAAAGTTTTTTTGTCACATCTAAACATTGTAATTTTCACCGCATTACTGCTATGGAAGGGGTATTGGGTATGAAACACTCTTCACTGCCTTTTCGTCAGGGTAATTTTTTATCAGTATATTTTGGAAAATGTGGATAAGAAGCTCTAAGGTTGGCAACGCAAACTTTTGACTTCGAGAGGTTGTCTGATTCTTATAATGCACGTTTTGACATCTATTTCTCTTTATACAATCGCAGCAGTCCAATTGCCTCGCCAAGTAATTAAAGAACTTGAGCAAAAATTCGCTAGATTTTTTTGGGAACTTATACAATCGCAGCAGTTCAATTGCCTCGCCAAGTAATTACAACCTATTTCTTCTTAATTAAATCACTGTCTTCACTTTCCATGGCCCAAGAATTTAATTTTCCTAGAAAGGAGAAGGGTAGTATGGAAAGTATTTTGTGGACCCAGGTTCACCTTGGGTCCAAAATACACAATTTACATATTAAATATTCACAATTTATATACATTTAGTATATAAATTGTGAACATTCAGTAGGTAAATAGACACAAATTCACCTTGCAAGGTGGACTCGGATCCATGGTATAGCTATTGATGGAAAGCATTGAAGAGAAACTTATGACCTGGAATATATAACACTATAGACACATTTCTATCATTTCTTCATTGGAGTCTTTTAAGATTAATTGTAAACTTTTTGTATTTAATTTCTTAACTAGGTATGCAAAAATTAAATATTGGGCCCTCTAAAATTTGAGGCCTTGTACTGTTGGGCAGCTTGCACAGTCTAAAATCCGGCCCTGCTATGGCTAAGTGGACACCATACCACTCTTATGCAAGACTTCTACGAGATAGATGGACTTTATCTGCTATCACGTAGCAGGGCCGGATTTTAGGGCGTGCAAGATGTGCAACCGCACAGGGCACCAAAATTTTGGGGGCAACTAGTCCAGCCCTGACCTAATAGTTAATATATGTATTTGTGATTATATTGGCCAAAAATTAGATTTTTTTGCAAATTTCTCTTTGCAATTTTTCTTCAATTCGCATTTTATTTATACTTTGATAAGGCCTCACTTATTTACCAGCACAGGGCCACGCAAATGAAAAAACCGGCCCTGTCACGTAGCGCCATTATGTGTAACCAATGGATAGCCATAAATTGTTTGATCACACCAATTTGTAATGAAAGAATAAAGTATTGAGACTCACATGGGCAGTTTAGTTGATTCCTATTTAATAGATTATGAGCAAGGATACAAGATCGAGCCCTTGCATAACAACTATAATGTGGGAGTTGAATGTAGTGGTTTCTTAGCTTGTGAACACCATATACTGGTCGTATCGTCTAATAGTTTATGTGCACAAAAAGGATCAAATTCAGACCTTATATTATACTTAAACCTTTTTTCTCACTCCCAATGACCTTCAGTTATGACTTTTAAGTCAAACGACGAACCAACTACACTAAACCTTGGGACCACTATTTTCATTGTTTAGCCCAAATTCACTATGGCCTTGTTTGGTGAATAATTAGCCTATCAGCCAATTTTGGCTTATTTGACCAATAGTAGTTGTTTGATTTGGTTAAAAAATCAACGTAAGTGTTTGCACGGCTGGAAATCTTCAATTTTCCGACCACATTTCCGACCACACAGAAAAATGGTCGGAAAAGGTGGCATTTTTTCAATTTTCCGTCACAGGATTACGGTGGTCGGAAACGTAGTCGGAAATTCCGACCACTATGTAAAGGTGGTCGGAAATATTTCAATCATCTTAAAAAATTTAAATTAATCTTAAGTTCCGGCCATCTTTGTGGTCGGTATTTCCGACCACTATGTAAGGGTGGTCGGAAATTCCGACCACTTTTCCAAGGTGGTAGGAAATCGTTTTTTGTTGTTGTTGTTGTTGTTGTTGTTGTTGTTGTTGTTGTTGTTATTGTTGTTCAATGGTATGAATACCACATGATTTATGATTTATCTTATTATCATTAGTTATTTCACTCATACTCTTTTTTTTTTTGTTTTTCAATTTTTTTAATTTGCATTTCTTCAATTGACCACGACACATAGAGTTTACTGGTAGTACGTTGGCATGTTGTGATGTTCAATATAAATTTTAGAGTTCGGTTAATAAACGAACAAAGTATGAA
>NXFB01000037.1:41974-61027 GCA_002525835.2 Ipomoea batatas | reverse complement strand
TTCACGAACAAGCTCGTTAAGTGTTCGTTTAATAATGTTCGCAAACATGTTCACAAACATATATAGTTGTGTTGTTTGTTTGGTTATTGTTCGTGAACGTAGATTATGTCTTGTTCACGAACGAATTGTGTTCATGAACATGTGCATGTGTTTGGTAATTAAGTGTTCACGAACCTCTTTATGAATGTACACGAACATATTCGCGAACGTTAACAAACACTAATGAATACTTAACAAACGAACACGAACAAGATTTTCAAAAACCTTAACAAACGAACACGAACAAGATTTTCAAAAACCTTAACAAACGAACACGAACACGAACAACCTCCTTTCGTTTATATTCGATTCGCTAACCGCCCTAATTAGTGGAATGTGAAAAAACTGTTACAGTATATATTTATATATATGAGCGTGAAAAACAACCAAATGCCACTCAATCCTCATGCCTCATATGCCGGGAGGTATACCTAATAACTAATGGAGTATCAATGTTTGGTTGGAATACTACCTTACAGCAGAAATGAAGTGGGAATCAAAATCTAAAATTATAAAAAGTCTGCCGCCGCAGAGTTCGTACGTCCTCTAGACTCTACTAGTTTAATTTGTCTTCTCGTGAAAATTTTTTTATTTATAAAAAGAAAATATATCATTTTCTTTCCTGCAAAACGCCATTTACGCGGTCTTTGCTACTTTTGAAAACCTTTTATTACGCGGTCTTGGCTACTTTTGAAAATTTTAGAAGCATTGCACATTTATTTTTTATTTTGAAAATCATAACTGCCAAGGGTGAATTCACAGTGCGAGTGTTGCAATAATTATTTTTTTTAGTATTATTGATTCTGTTACAATATAATATCTAAGCACAAGGGACTTGGTAAATGATAGTGTTTAATTGACTACTTTACTTTTTTATTAAATGTTGGTGGGGTCAACCAATTCATATGACACCCCATGATTGTAAAACATGTCATGGAGGAAATTTAGGAGGGGTTATAAGCATTTTCCTTTGATAAATTCAAACTCATTCATTTAATTTTTATCAAATTACATAGTTTGTTGGAAATTTATATAGTAATGAGTACTTATAGTTTAGACATGACTATATATCAAGAACTTAAATACGGAGTAATGTTTTTGTGTTGTGTAATTTAAAATTTTAATTTAAGTTGGTAGGAATCTTTATTATTTTATGGCAAAATCTCATATAAGACCATCATCTCATTAATTGTTATCCGTTAGACTTGTTAGATTTTCATAATTATTACACTTTCTCTTATATATATTATAGTTTCTCTCATAAGAAAAATCTTCATCCCCTAAATAATATTACAATTTTCTTAATAAGTATTACACCCTTAATATTACACTTTTCCTCATAAGTATTACATTTTTCCCTCAAATGTAATGAGTTAATTACCCCCACAATGCAACACATAAAATACTTTTCTCAAAAGTACTTGATCTCTTACCCAGATTTCCCTTATATAATACACACTATATAATTATCTTTTATAGCATATTGATCTTGAATAAATGAAATAGCAAGATCATTGTATTATTTAAATATGTTCTCTCGCTCTTAACATCCAAGATATAAACGGTTAATCTTGATGATAAATATCTCATGCATATTGTTATGTCTATGTGTATGCATGTGTTTCTTGGATTTAGAGTTGTACGAAAACATTATATTTGATGTTCCTTGCAAAATGAGATCAAAAAGTGATTATGTGTTAGATAACTGAGGAACATAAATTTATCATTCCCATTATTAATTTATTTGGGGCTGATGGATTTAATTAACCCGGATTTCCCGAATCAATAAACCCGATAAGATTATAGGGGGTATGACAAGTAACGGATCAAAGTGTACCTCGGACGTATTTTGTATATTGAATAATGGATAAAGCTATTACAAGATTGGTAATAACAAGACAAGAATGTCGTTAGGACAAAGTATGAAGAAGATGTCTCAATAGGAGAATGTTGCATGTTTTTATACTAATTCCTAGGCCCAACCGCTCGGAGAGAGCCACTCTAACGGCCTAGGACCGAGTCTTGCGCCGAGAAGACCGCGTCAAGTCGGGACCCCGAGGCCGTGGCCCGAGCTCGGCCAAGACGACCCCGGGGTCGACTCATGGGCCGGGGTTGCCCTTGAGTCGACCCCGAGGGGTCAAGTCATGGGCCGGGGTCGGCCAAGTCGACCCCGAGGGGTCAACTTGGGCCCAATACGGCCAGTCGTGTGGGCCCGGGTTGGCCCACTATTTCCGCTCCGGGGCTGACCCGTGGTAGACCCAGATAGTATTTATCCATCAGGGGCTATTGTTCCTTCAAAAATTGAATATATATTATATGCATATATATTGTTGTCCTTTTGAGAATAAAAATGAAATTTGTATTGATTTACATTGCATCAATGCTATATATCATTATATGAGTTATGCATTTCCTCAAGTGAAGGGAAAATTGTGAAGTTGAAATAACTCGAATGCAAAAGTTATACGTGTTGAATTTCACCTTGTTGAAATTTATGTAGACAATTCATTCTCTAATAAATGTCAGTTTGGATATAATCTTTGAATATGAGATTCATTATATTTTACTCAAGAAATTATGTGAAATTTATGATTATGTTGTTCAACTAAGCAACATGCAAACAACATTATCGTTGTGGCTTACTGACAATGAGCATTTATACATATGATTTAAAATCACAATTGAGTCGTCTTAAAGATTTAGGGTTCGTATATAAAGGGAAACCTTAGTGGTTTGAGATAACCAATTTGGTTGAATTATATTCCACTATTATTGAGTGTGTATTAATCAAGTGCATAGTTGCTATAAAGTTTGCGTAGCTCAGTCTACTAAGGAGTCAATGTTGGGGGCTAAAGGCCAATCTGGGTAAGAGATCAAGTACGTTTGAGAAAAGTATTTTATGTGTTACATTGTGGGGGTAATTAACTCATTACATTTCTTTCCTAGAAGTCTTTATGTGGTACCGAGAAGAATGGTAAAAGAGAATGTTTCATTTTAAGAATGAAAATCTCAAGGGAATTGACTTATTTGTGACTTGTGAGTAAATAAAATACACGTCAAAGTGTACTTAAGTTTGATCAAGAGGATCAACTTATGTTAATAGAGAAGACTAATTATGAGGTTAGTCATTGAATTATTGAGGGAATGACTTATAACCCAAAAGGTGATTAATTCATGGTGGATCCTCACTTGTGTGGTCTAACGAAGCCATGGAAAGAGTCACAAATTAAAGTAGTACACTAATTGATCATTCCTATAATATGTGTACATGTGAGGTTGAGCTACAGCTCTTAATGAATTCATAACCCTATGAGACGGGTGGTCCTATTGAGACGGACCTAATATTTTGTATCCAATTTTGGGTAGTCTATTTTGAGGTAGACCTAACAAAATCACATTGAAATATGTAAAATTTCAGATGAATATTGCAGATCCTCTCACAAAAAGTGTAAACCAAAAGATCACCCTCAAGCTAAGGGAAATGGGTTAAGACTAGTGAGGTAGGGAATTCATGGCGGACACCACTTCCGTGGTCAAACAAAATCATAAAATGACTTGCACAAGATTTATGTCTTTAACTACTTTGTAGCCTTTAAATGTGGTTTATATTGAGATAGACTCGACAGAGTTAAAAGTTTATATTGAGATAGACTCAACAGAGTTATAAGTCTATATTGAGATAGACTTGACCGGGTTGAAGGTCTATATTGAGATAGACACAACAGACTTGAAAACTAATGGTTTCTCATAACAAGTCAAAGAATTTGACTTTCATAGAACCAACGACTTAGATTTGATGTCTGTATTAGAGTTTAAAATTTATCTAACGAATGAGTTCAAGAGTTATATCACTCTAGGGAAGAAAATTGCTCAATGTCACTACGTGTCAGTTGAAAACTAATGGTTTCTCATAACAAGTTAAAGAGTTTGACTTTCATAGAACTTACAACTTAGAGTGGATGTCTGTATTAGAGTTCAAAATTTATCTAACGGATGAGTTCAAAAGTTATATCACTCTAGGAAGAAAATTACTCAACGTCACTACGTGTCAGTTCATGTTCTCAAACACTGACATGCATTAAGATCAACTCGTTTGTACTATTTCTCAGACATTGTTCTTTCTAACCTTCTACTTTGAACGTGTGGAAAATTGTTGGAAAATCGTTCCAACTAGAAGGTCAATCAATTTAATTTCTACCCCTAATTTGTTGGATCAACATGCTTCTTATACGCATAGTATATGTTGGAATGGAAAATGTCAAAATCATATCCAAGTTCCTATATTTGCGTGAGTGTGTGTGGTCATGCTTAAAGCTCCATGACTATAAATACAATATCCTTCATTGTTCAAAGATGCACTTCATTACATATTCTTTTCCTCTCTTCTCTCTGTTCAAGTCTAAGCTAAGCATATAATAGTAGTCAGGTTCACCTGCGTTCAGCTGGTGCAAGCTTTACGTAGTCCATCCGTGTTACTGGTCGGAAGCAACCTGGAATTTCAAATTGCATCGTCACCGAAATTTGCTTTTAAGGAAGTGTTGTTTGCAACATGAAACAGAATCTTTCTTTCCTTCTTTGTTGTCTTCACATTAAACCACTATTTCATCTGTTCTTGTTGACATTGTTTCAATCAAATCCCAACAAATTTTTGTATAGATTCTCTCAAAAGGCAAAAACTTGTGTGAGACGGGTCGGGTCACACAAGTATATGAGTTAACATGTGCATATCATGTGCCTTTTTATGTTTCTCTCTCCGTTTCCTATCTCATCCGACGCTACTTACTCTCTGCATCCAATGCTCTCTGCTTCTCACCCTCTGCATCTCGCCTCACCGTCTCCATCTCCTCTGCTCAAGTTCTCCGCATCCTCTCATCTCCGTCGGAGCCTCTAACTCCGGTAATTAACTTGATAAAACGTATTTCTTCCTTCTCTTTCCCTTAATGCTCTTATTATTCTCTGCTTGATCATGGAGAAGATGAGTTGCCATCTATATGTACGAAGGAATTCCCCTGTGGAAGAGTGGGTCCTCTAAAGTTCCCTTTTGCTCAACACACGCAACCCCATTGCGGTTTAATAATCTACCAAATGTGGCACTCAAAACTGAGACCATATAACAAATGCCACAAAAATTTCACACTTCTCAGTTCTCATTGCCACACAGAATGCTATTACTGTTAGGGGATGCTATAAACAAACCACTAGTGCAGAAAAACTTTGAAGCATTCGTGCAGTATCAGACATTATCAAATAGAGAGCGAAAGAGAATTATCAAAGTAGAGCTCAACTGCAATGCTAGAGGATAACAGAAAAGAATTCACAAATATCCACTTTAACTTTTACAGAGTAAACATCCAAGCTAATACAAAATAAGGTATCACAACAAACATTAGTTTGCTGGAATTTTTTAAGAAGTGGAGCACTGGAGCATTTTGAAACATTTGACCACTACTTACAGCCACATTATTTAAATTGGAAACACATTGAAGTATTGAACCACATCAAAAGAAAATTTCCACGGCTACTTTGCTAGAAATATGTACTTTCAAACTTTACCCAAATTTATCAAAGAGAGCCACCAAACAACAACAATTCAACAAATTTGATCACATATTACATACCCAAATCACCAAATAATTAGGGCAAAATTCTCAAAACTAGTACTTTTCAACATAAATACATACTCAACACTTTAACCATTAAATGTAATATTTTATATCCTAAAACTAGTACTTTATAACACGAATGAATACTCAACACTTTAACCATTAAATCTAATACTTTATAGACTAAAACTAGTACTTTATAACACAAATGAGTACTCAACACTTTAACCATCAAACACAATATTTAATAGCACAAATATACTACTTCATAACAAAAATGAATATTCAACAATTAAAGCATTAAATCTAATACTTTATGATGCAAATATACTACTTTATATCACAAATGAATGATCATGACTTTAACCATCAAACACAACACTATATAGAGAAAATATACTACTTAATTGCACAAATAAACAATCGACACATTAAGTATTAAATCTAATACTTAATAGCCTTAAACTAGTACTTTATAACACAAATGAATATTCAACATTTTAACCATCAAACACAATACTTAATAGCACCAATATACTAATTCATAACAAAAATGAATACTCAACACTTAAAGTATTAAATCTAATACTTTATGATGCAAACACACTACTTTATATCACAAATGAATGACCATGACTTTAACCATCCAACACAACCACATTAGAAACTTGAAAGAATTTTTATAAGCTTCAACCATTAATATGCTTTTCTTATAGCCTCTTGACTCACTTCATCCACTGTTTCTATCAAATCTCATACATAGTTTAATGTAGATATATTTAATACTTTAAGCCTTAAAAACAATACTTTATAGTCTAAATGTAATACTTCAAAGCACAAATAATCTAATACATAATTTAAGGTAGATATAATCAATACTTTAAGTGTTAAACACAATACTATAGAGTAAATGTAATACTTTAAGCCTTAAATATAATATTTATAGCCTTAATGCAGTACTTTATAACAATAGGTATTGATTTGAAAGCCTAAATACAATACTACTAGCAGTTATATCGATCATCCATTGATACAGAAACAGAAAGAGCCACATCTTAGGTGAAACAGAAAGAGCCACAATGTACAGGGAAGAAACAGCCAGATGCATACATGATCTAGATAAGGAAACAAATTCCAGCTAAAATGCATAATAAAATAGAGACAAGAGGTTACATGGAGTCATGTATTAACACGGAAAAAAACATCAAAACTCAATAATCTCATTTGCAAGGTGTAGCAAAGTTTTATAGTATTATTAGATACCAAATACATTGAAATGCATCTTGCAAAACTACACAGATTTGAAACAGGGCACATTGCACTTTGACCTTCACCTTATAGCTTAATTTCAAAATGCACAAATTGAGTTTTCCTCAAAGCCTAGCACATTCTAGTTCTAGTTCATAATAACATCAAATTGTGCATTAAAATTATTACAAACTCAAATTCACCACTGTATAATGCTTCACTTCGAAAATCCCCAGTGAAAATTCAAATTCTAACTCTCCTTTATATTAGCAATGTCCGAAGATGAAGAAATAACGTGATGATTAAATGCACACCGTTGAAACCTGCGATTGTGAAGAGGAATGCACCGTTGTAAAGAATAAACTTCAAAGTTAGATGAAAACTAGAGAAGAACCTGTGCATGGTAAGCGAATTCCACTTGAAGTTGGGTCATCAAATTAAGTTGTTGGAATGAACCATGGAGGTCGAAACCTTCACGAACTGGGTGAGAAACCTGATTGTTTTGGCAAGAAACACCAGTCCACCCACACTGGTCGATGTTGGAGTTTCAATCCCACAGCTTATTAGAAGTGTCTGCAACGGCTTTGAAGGACAACAATGGCTCAGCTTTTGGGTTTGAACTTTGAAGTAGCTTCTAGGAAGGAGAAATGGAAGGGAAGGAGAAAGAAGAGAGAGAGATAAATGCAGTAGTGTTCTCAACCTCGCCATTGTATTGTGTTAAAGCGAAATCAAAATAGAGTGAAATTTGATACAAATGAGAGTGGAGAAGAAATCTGGTGGCAGAGAAACAGAGAGAGAAATTGATCTGGAAGGAGCATGAAACCACTTTGATGACCCATTAATAAAGATCCGACCCGTCTCACTGATTAAGACCCGTGAGACGGTCTCACACAAGTGTTACTCCTCTCAAAAATATATTCAAAGATTATTCCTAACAAAACTTAAGGTGGTGTGAATCCAATGAGAGTAAGGAATTAACGGAGGTTTTATGCATAAGAAACATACACACAAGTAATTAGGAAATTGAAGGATGATGTGAGCCCTACATTCCTACCCCACAGCATATGTGAATTCAACGTTCGTACCCCAGAGCAGATGTAACGTGCGAACACTTAGCTAAAAAATATTACTATTATTAATATGTGAATGACAGATATTTTATGGCTATATATACACACATGTCGATGCACTGAATACATATATATGTTCATTGTTTTGGATCAATTTAGCCCTAAAACATATATGCAGCCAAACAGCAGCTTGCCGACGCCAAATCCTGGCCGGCGTATGACGGAGAGACATCGTCGGCAGCAAATGAGTGTTCTTTATCGTCAGCTCGCCTCCGTCGTCTCCCGTAACAAATCTCTGGTAATATTTCTTTCTTTCTTTCTGCTATCTGCATGCATGAAACGCATCCGAATAATGTATATCTTTAATGTTAGATATCAAATAATCTGACATTAATTGAATACAGTCTTTGAGAAACCTAACTTATTAGTAATAGAAGTGGAAGCGATATTAATCTCCCGAATATACCTACGTACTCTCAGTTCTGTTGCCTCTTGAGCCATAGATCTGTCTTTTTGTCTCATACTTAACTCAGAACCTTTGACGGTGTATTTGAAATTCTTCTGAGTAATATGAGTACTAGGAACTGGATCTGCTATATACTGTACATCCTCGTCCTGATTGACTAACAACTCCTAGTTATTCAGTCTAACCAAACTACATAATTAAGGATGTGTTTGGTTCATGGGTTTAGCTATCAAGAATGAGAATCAAAGTCATTGTTATTGTTTGTTGATAGGTTTCTAAAATAATACTCCGTACTATGCGATTTGATTACCCCTAAATTAGAAAACTCATTTCCTAATAAAATAATGGTTTCATTCCATTATTCCCTCCTAATTGGTAATTTGATTTTTAAGTTTGGATTAGTGATTTTAGATTTTTTTTTTTTTTTTCATATGGGTGCTTTGGATGTCTTAGAATAAATTATCTTGATTTTTTGTTCTTGTATTTTTAAAACCTTTATTTCCATTATATGATCATACATAACCAAACAATAATATTAGTAATTATTCCAATTCCACCTTACTACCAAACATGCAACCCATTACTATTACTAAGTATTTGATTCTTATTCCGATTTCAATTCCTGGCCGGCGAACCAAACACACCCTAAGATCTTAAATACTATAATATATATTATACGGGGAAATCCAACATTTAAAACTGAGATTAATTAATGATTTGTTGTGGACGTACAGGAAAAATCTCCGGCCTTGGACGTGTTGGATCATGCCACTAACTACATCAAGCAACTGGAGAAAAAGGTTAATGAGCTGAAAGCAAGAAAGGATAGTCTACAACTACCGGTGGTAATAGTTGTGAATGAAAGTGACAAAGATGAAACTTTGGAGATCAATATAGTGTGTGGATCGGAAAACAAGAAGTTGAAGATGGATAAAGTCTTTCGGACTCTGGAAGAAGAAGGCGCACAAGTTGTGAGTGCAACCTACGCCACTGTGGATCTCAAGAGCTATCGTACAATTCTTTGCAAGGTATAGTCTGTACTTCCCTATCACCCGTCTTGAGAGTTAAACACGCTTAACCACCATATTCTTTAGGCCTGAATAGTAGGTGGACATTAACCATTTAATCACTTCCATTCATTTAAGTCACAACGTCACGATTTAATGACATGATTCTACACTAGGCCCTCCCATCATAACAAATTAAAGTGTACACGGGGTAAACTAGTATTGTGATATGATCGTTGTTCGTAAATAAAGGATCACAAGGTGATAAACATGTTTATATTGCTCATGACTGACCAATTTAAATCAAGAAAATCAATAAACTACTCTTGGTAGAAGTTAAACTTGTAATTTTATGGTTATCAAATTCGTAGTTTTACACACTTAACTAAGATTGTTAAGTTTTTTTTTTATTATGTGTTTGCACATAACAACATTGATTTTTTTTTTTTTTGAAAAAAAAACAACATTGATTATTTGTATTGTTTTATAGGCATTTTCACCCAGACTTGGAATGAATACTATTCGAGCGCGAGACCGGTTGAAAAGCTATGTTGTTTCCAGCACATGATGATATCATGGCATTTTCTGACGTCTTTTGCTTCCGTACAATGGCGTGTTGGCCACCAAAATGCATATACTCTATGATTAGGTAGTACATCATATTGTCAAAAAAAGAAAAGGTAGTGCATCATATACTTCCTCTGTCCCATTTTATCTATTCTATTTATTATTCATGGGTTAAATCAATTCTTTCTTTGTTACTTATTTTCTTTAGTAATTTTTTATTATTTTTAAATTTAATTTTTTGTGTTTAATAGTATTTTTAATATAGTTTCTAAATATATAAATTTTATATATTAATACTAAACTTAATATTATGACATATTCTGATGTCTTTTGCTTCCGTACAATGGCGTGTTGGCCACCAAAATGCACACACTCTATGATTAGGTAGTACATCATATTTTGTCAAAAAAAGAAAAGCTAGTACATCATTCATATATATAGACTCATCATCAAATGAATTCACAATTTCGTGTGAGTCAACCTGGACAGATTTGAATTATTGAATGCTTGAAATTAATAACCTAAATTTCTTTAAGTCATGGATCTCAACCATTCAATGACTTAAATTTTTTCACGCCGATTAATGGGTAGGAGTGGATTCACTTGAGTAATGACAAATATATTTGTTTGTTGTAGTGTAGTACTACAACATAAAAGAATTTGTATGATATTCTTTCAAAATGAAAGAGTTTGTACAAGTTATACTTTATTTGAGTAAAATCTTTTTTTGATCCTAGAGTTATTGTGCATTGGACACTTTTAGTCCGAATTTATTAATTTGACCACATTTTGCCCTGACTTTATTAAAGGTTCACAATTTTTGTCCAAAGTTAATTTTATCATTTGTCAGCCGTGAAATTGAGGGACATTTCTGTACTTTCAAGTCCAGGTCTTAATCAAAAGCCATAAACCGTAAGGAGAAAGAGAGCAAGAGGCAAAGAATAAAGATCCAACAATAGGCATACTCCATAGATCTCTAAGTACTCATATGGAATCAATACTCAAAATCGGATTCTTTTATTTGAAAGAGAGGAAGTTGGTAAAGAGAAAGGTTCCTATGAAAGTACATTTTCCGCAATTCAATTGGCTTAAACATTCCCCTTTGCATTTCCAGCCACATACCCCAAACGTAAACTATAAACAAAGAAGCAGACCCAGCAGTACACATTCAAATCTTTCAGAACATCGAATTGAACACTCACTCGTGTTCCTTAGCAACATATATGCACCCTTGGAGACGGTATATACCACACTTCAACCAAATAGCATAAACGTATCCATTTCCCCAATTTTCCTCTCGGCACATTCTCATACAATGCAGTTGAAGTCTTGAAAGAAACAAAGTGAAAAAAGTCTAAAGCAGCAAACATAACAAAAACATAAATGAATGGCTAAGAAACTGCAGCGGGAAATACATAAAATTGCAACGGACGAGAAAATGCAAGGACCTAGCCTTTGCCAAAAGAGGACATTACTTAAATTTAAGCTTCATTTAAATCCGAGATACACCATACACCAATGGATTATATTGTTATTCATAGTTTCAAACTTCATCGTCTAAACCACTAAGCATTTTCTAAAGCAACCCCAAGAAATCTCTTCATCAAATCTCATAAAACTCCAAGTTTTTTTACTACTGGTGAACAGAACAATCTATAAACAGAACCAGTGAGTTACACACTTACACAAACACTTGGTCTGCAAAAAAAAAATCAAATCTTTTACACCAAAAGAAAACACCATCAACAAGAAACGGGAAGAAAGCGCCAATCTTTTGGGATATAATGAGACAAAACGCTGGTGGGTAAGGCAGTTTTTACCTGGATTAAAGAAGGGGTGGAGGGAGAAGAGCTTTTCTGACAAACGATAGCGAAGAAGAGAAGCGCTAAGAAGGCGCAGAATATAAGCCATCCCAGCTTGGAGTATCGTCTCTTTGAGGGTCTGCTTCGAAGATCGAACGACCTTCGCCTCATTGAAAATCTCCCCTTCCTATTTTTGCATCAAACGAACAAAAACCTCCCCAGAAACCTTCACTGTGTCAAACAGTAAAATTTACTTTGGGCTAAAATTGTCCACCTTTAACAAAGTCAACGAAAAATGTGGTCAAATTAATAAATTTGGACTAAAAGTGTCCAATGCACAATAGCTCTAGGATCAAAAAAGGATTTTACTCTACTTTATGTTGTGTGTGTATATATATATATATATAGAGAGAGATAGATAGAGATAGATAGAGAGAGAGAGAGGCTTTATATTTTTACATGGATCGAAATTTGCTAGCATTAAATCAAAAGGAAGGATTCCCTAATAAAACGAGACAAATTATCCTAAAAAAGTACAAGCTAAAGTAATGTAAAAAGTGCAATATGCCAATATGCATACACCTTTGACAAAATTAACTCTATAACCCATAAATATTATATTTTGATTTTAAAATATTACACTTCTTATCATAAGTATTAGGGTGTGTTTGGTTCGCACATAAAAATCGAAATCTTAATAGGTATCAAATACTTAGTAATGATAATGGGTTTTGGTGTCAATTAAGCACAAGGTGCTTTGGCACATACTCATAAGTCATAATTTTCTTTTCTCTAAAAATTGATAATTTAAGCAGGGCATCTAAAATAATACCATCAAAAATATGTGTTATGCCCTCTTTGAGTTGAGCTAGCATCATTTGTGGAAGAGAACGAAATTCAAATCGGAGGCCGACTCCCAACTACTAAGGTACTTGTAAGAATTTTAATGAAAGCAAAATTCAAATAAAATAAATAAAAATATTCACATAATGAAAATGGAAATTTTACTATGGGCAGTATGGATATTAATAGCAGTAATATCATATTATATATGTAAAGATTAGATACTGTATATTATTTTGGTAGAGATTTATTTCTTGCCTTGTTTAGGTAGATTGATTGAAAGTGTTTTAGGTAAGATTGAGATAGTAGCCTTGTATATATTTTGCTCTGCTCTTCTCTCAGTGAATAACAGAACTTTTCTTCATTTTCTTCTGCTTCTTACTGTATTAACATGGTATCAAAGCCAGAAGTTGAAGTTGATAGTAAGAAGGTGGAACAAATGAAGAGAGTGATTTCTCCCTATGATTTGAACTCAAATGATAATCCTGGAAACATCATCACCCAAGTCAGACTACGTGGTGATGAGAACTATGATGAATGGGCTCGTGCTGTTCGAACATCGCTGCGGGCTAGACGGAAATGGGGTTTCGTAGAAGGAACCATACCAGAACCTGACAAGGAATCGTCTGTATATGACGATTGGTGGACTGTTCAATCCATGTTGGTGTCATGGATTCGAAACACTATCGATTCCGACTTGCGCACAACCATCTCGCACATGGAAAATGCAAAGGACCTGTGGGATGATATTAAGGAGCGGTTTTCAGTTGCAAATGGACCGCGAATTCAGCAGATCAAAACCGAGTTAAGTGAGTGCAAACAGCGTGAGATGTCCCTAGTTGCATATTATGGAAAGTTGAAGGCACTTTGGGATGATTTGGCTAACTATGATCAAATCCCTACATGTTTGTGTGTTGGATGCAAATGTGATATTTCAACAAAACTTGAAAGACGTAGAGAAGAGGAAAAATTGCGTCAATTTCTGATGGGTTTGGATGAGGCAAGTTATGGCACTGTAAGGACCAACATGTTGGCAACAGAACCTCTGCCATCTCTAAATAAAGTGTACGCGGCCTTGATCCATGAAGAAAGGGTGAAGAATGCAACTCGGGTGGCAGAAGAGCGTGGAGAAGTGATGGACTTGCTGTGCAAGCAGGAAATAAAGGAAAAGGACGAGATGTGACGGGAAAAAATGTCCTTTGTGCTGGTTGTGGAAGGACTGGGCATGATATATCAGGCTGTTTCAAGATCATATGATATCCAGACTGGTGGGGAGATCGTCCACGTGGAGGAGAAAAATTGACAGGACGAAATGGAGTAGGCCGTGGAACTGGATGTGGGAATGGAAGCGGAAGGGGAGGTTCCGTGAGAGCAAATGCCACCCAGACAATGAAGATAGGAGAAAATACAGGGACAGAGAATGACTCAGAGAAATTTGGTGTTCCAGGCCTAAGCAATGAGCAGTGGCAGAATCTTCTTGCCATTTTGAATACTCATAAGGCTAACGGAGATAAAATTACAGGTAAAAATATGCAATGGATAATTGACACAGGAGCATCAAACCATATGACGGGGAATTCAAATATTTTGTTTGGATTACGAGAAGTGAATGGATGCCCCGTAGGCTTGCCAGATGGACGGAGTACGATAGCTACTAAGGTGGGATCGTTAGACCTTGATGAAAATTTGCGACTAAGAAATGTTTTTTATGTGCCCAAATTAAATTGCAATCTTATTTCCGTGTCGCAGTTGATAGATGAATCAAATTGTATTATCCAATTTACTAATAATGTGTGTGTTATTCAAGACCGCACTTCGAGGATGCCGATTGGTGCGGGTGAACGGAGGGATGGGCTCTACTACTTCCGAAAAGTGTCAAGGGCTAAGGCATTTAAGACGGAGGTGGTGGATTCATTGGACTTGTGGCATAAGCGGTTGGGACATCCTTCCATGAGAAGTACTAAATTGATTTCTATGGTTAGTTCTAGTGAAGGTAGTTTGCAGTTAAATAAAGCTTGTGACGTATGCCAACGTGCAAAACAAACTAGAGCTGCATTTCCTTTAAGTGATAATAAAGCATCTAGTGCATTTGAGCTTATACATTGTGATTTGTGGGGTCCTTATAAAACATTGTCCTCTTGTGGTGCATCCTATTTCTTGACAATTGTTGATGACTATTCACGTGCTGTGTGGATATATTTGTTGGTGGATAATAAAGAAGTGACACGCATTTTGATAAATTTCTTTGCTATGGTAGAAAGACAATATAATAAATTGGTGAAAATTATGCGAAGTGATAACGGGACAGAATTTACATGCATGAAAAATTATTTTCTTGAACATGGAATAATTTTTCAAACATCTTGCACTAGAACACCTCAACAAAATGGGAGGGTAGAAAGAAACCATAGACATATTTTGAATGTGGCACGTGCATTAAGATTTCAAGGATGTTTGCCCATTAAATTTTGGGGAGAATTTGTGTTGGCTGCTGGATATTTAATAAATAGGACACCTACTGCTATTTTAAATGGAAAAACGCCTTATGAGATTTTGTATGGAAAGTTGCCTGTGTATAATCATTTGAGGGTGTTTGGATCGTTGTGTTATGCACATGACAAAGAAGGTAGAAGAGATAAATTTGCAAGTAGAAGCCGGAGATGCATTTTTGTTGGGTATCCTTATGGAAAAAAGGGATGGAAAGTATATGACTTAGATACAAAAGTTTCTTTTGTGTCACGTGTTATCCCATAGCACATTATGTAAATTGTGATAAATTTTCTTTGCACCATCGGAATTTTCTTGCAGCTATTACTGTCGACCATGAGCCAAAATCCTTCCATGAGGCAGTGAAAGATGAAAGATGGAGGGAAGCTATGAAGAAAGAAATCGACGCATTGGAAGATAATAAAATATGGGAGGTGACTAAGCTACCTCATAAAAAGAAAGCACTTGGCTGCAGATGGGTTTATAAGATCAAATACAATTCTGATGGAACCGTATAACGATTCAAAGCACGCCTGGTCATTTTTGGTAATCACCAGGTAGAAGGGGTGGATTTCACAAAAACTTTTGCTCCAGTAGCCAAGATGGTGACTGTGAGGGCATTTCTAGCAATTGTAGCAGCTAAACGGTGGGAATTGCATCAAATGGATGTACATAATGCTTTCCTTCATGGAGACCTTGAAGAGGAAGTGTATATGAAAATGCCACCGGGGTTCAAAGTTGAGAATACTGAAATGGTGTGTAAGCTTAGAAAGTCTCTCTATGGGCTTAAACAAGCACCAAGGTGTTGGTTCGCGAAACTGTCCTCAGCTCTTAAAAGGTATGGATTCAAGCAATCCTATTCAGATTATTCGCTGTTTACATTGCAAAATGGAGAGACACATATTAATATACTTGTGTACGTGGATGATTTGATAATCTCTAGTAATGACCATGATAGCATACAAGAATTCAAAAATTATTTGAGTGATTGTTTCCACATAAAGGATTTGGGAGTGCTGAAATATTTCTTGGGCATTGAAGTTGCCAGGAGTCAAGAAGGAATTTATTTATGTCAGCGTAAGTATGCATTGGATATTCTTTCTGAGATTGGTGCTTTGGTAGCTAAACCTGCAGGATTTCCCATGGAACAAAATCATCGGTTGATGCAGTCTAAGAGTAGATTACTTGACGATCCCGAAAGTTATAGACGTTTGGTTGGAAGACTCATCTATCTATGCTTCACTCGGCCAGATTTATCATATTGTGTGCATGTTTTGTCACAATTTATGCAACACCCACGAGTTGAGCATTGGGAAGCGGCACTGCGTGTTGCAAGGTACTTGAAAGGAAATCTTGGGCAAGGCATTTTATTGCGAACCGAATGTGATCTACAATTGTATGGATGGTGTGATTCGGATTGGGCAAGCTGTCCTTTGACTCGAAGATCGCTTACAGGATGGTTTGTACTTCTGGGAAACTCTCCAATTTCATGGAAGACAAAGAAGCAACACACTGTATCTAGATCTTCTGCTGAGGCAGAATATAGATCTATGGCAATGACGGTTTGTGAGTTGAAATGGTTGAAGGGACTGCTATTGAGCTTGGTGGTTGTGCATACCACACCCATTAGACTTTACTGTGATAGCCAAGCTGCATTGCACATAGCTAAAAATCCAGTTTTCCATGAACGCACCAAGCACATAGAAGTCGATTGTCATTTTTTGAGGGATGAGATTGTAAGAGGAACTATTTCTCCTTCCTATGTCTCAACGCATGTACAACTCGCCAATATCTTCACCAAAGCATTGGCACAACGACAACTCCAATACTTCATTCGCAAGTTGGGCATTCGAGATCTTCATGCACCAACTTGAGGGGGGTAATAGCAGTAATATCATATTATATATGTAAAGATTAGATACTGTATATTATTTTGGTAGAGATTTATTTCTTGCCTTGTTTAGGTAGATTGATTGAAAGTGTTTTAGGTAAGATTGAGATAGTAGCCTTGTATATGTTTTGCTCTACCCTGCTCTCAGTGAATAACAGAACTTTTCTTCATTTTCTTCTGCTTCTTACTGTATTAACAGATATTAATCATATTATTCTTCATTGGTTTGCCATTCAGAAAGAAAAATAAAAATAAAAATAAAAAAAGAATTTCGTATAGTGTGAAAGAAGCATGCACACGAAATTGGTCGCAGTATGTGATTTAATACAAAATACAAGCTAAGCGACACAGATCTTTTACCATGTTTGAACACAACGTCACTCGATCCATTACTTATAAGAATGGCAATATCGATCAGCCCTGCGAATATCCACCTGAAGATAGGATAAAATCTTTCATCTCTGGGTCGTTTAGTCCCCTCCGGTGGCTGGGTACGTCAACCTCAACTTGGATGGTGCCATGGAAGCTCGTTCCCACCTTGCTAGTGCGGGAGGCCTGTTACGGGACGACAGAGGAAATTGGGTGGTGGGCTACACATGCAACATTGGAATCGCGAACAACTTCCTAGCCGAGTTATGGGGTCTTCGGGAAGGTCTTCTCGTTGCAAAAAACCGAGGTTTCTCTAAACTCATCGCTGGAACGGATTCTGAAGCCATGGTTCAAGTGTTGCGCAAAGATGGTATGGTCACACCTGATGCCAGCATACTTGTTAGAGACTGCAAACTGCTTCTGGAACACTTCCAAGACTCTATGGTCATCCACATCTTTCGGGAAGGCAACCAATGTGCGGATTTCTTGGGCAATTTCGGTCAAACCTCGCCTTGGGGAACGACTATTCTGGACCACCCGCCTGAGGGTTTGACGAACTTACTCCAGCGGGACGCCTCGGGCTTTGCCTCTAATAGACGTCACTAATCTCCAGGACCTCTGGGTCCCACTTGCTCACCAAAAAAAAAAAAACTACCCCAAAAAAGAAATGTTACTCAACCTTACAATTATCACTATATGTTAACCACTATATGATGTGGCAGTTTTTATGTTTCATTTTTGTTTTTCTTTTATTTTTTATATTTTAAATAATTCTGATTTTGTAAGTAGTGATTTATAAGAAGTGGCTTTTACAGAGGTTTATAGAATTACTCTCATGTCCCTAATACTAATACTAATGTAAAATGTTCAATTTAATTTTTTGTAAATTGACACAAATGGTAAGCGAACTGTTAATATAATCGTAAGATCTAAAGCTATCCTTTGATTTTGCTTTGACTCTTTTGGTCAAGTAGGTAGGTCTTCTGATTGGGGACTTTTAGTTGCTGCGTTGGTTGCGTCAGAGAGAAGAGAAGAAGATGGAGACTAGCTACGACGATGGCTCTATGTTTTTGTAAATAAACCCTACGACGTTGGTTATTACCACTAACCGACGTCGTAGGATAACTAATTTTTTTTATTTATATTCAAGTATACGATGCCGGTTAGTCAAAACACCGATGTCATTTAAAAAACGATGACATTTAACATTTAAAAAAAAAATTAACCATATACAATGTCAGTTTTATGTCTAACCGACGTCATATACGATAAAAAACAAATCTTTAAAAAAGAAGAAGAAGAAATGCATACGACGTTGGTTATTTAAATAAAAAAATACGGTCTCGTTATTATTATTTTTTATTAGTGATTTACAACGTTGGTTGGTAATAAAAAATGGATGTGAAATAGTTTTTTAAATATTTTATAAATTTATTTGAATTTTAATGTCAATTTTGTAAAAAATCGACATTATATAGTTGAGGTTATATGTTATTTCTATAGTAGTGGTTAGTACTAGAATATACATGAGAAATTCGAAGACATATTTATAATAAAATATAAAACTCATAATACCAAGGGGGTCTCAAAACATTCATACACTTTCATTTTTTTTTTTAGATTTTTTTAGTTTTTTGGAAAAATTTTAAGGTTATGCCTAA
>NXFB01000552.1:66425-78996 GCA_002525835.2 Ipomoea batatas | reverse complement strand
AAGGTATAATTTAATTAAATCAAAATTATTAATAATAATGTGTTCACATTACAAAATAAATTATACTTGCCTTAAAAATTAATAATTAATAAAAAAAAATAAGAAGAAGAAAACATATAAAAGATGTCATACACTATCTTAAATAATGTAAATTAATATAAAATTTAATAATTACTTCGAAATCAAATATAGAAAATATTGCAGGAAACATTGACGAGATTTTACTTTTCGACTCACCTGAGAAGTTTACTAAAAACATTTACCTTTCGGTCCAATATTTTCCCTACATTTTACACTCTTTAGGTGTCTACACTTGAAAAAAAATATTATTTTCAATGGTATAACTTATAAGTAATATTTAATGTGATACATAGTGATTGATTGTCTATGAACATTAAAAAAAAAAACAGAAAGTATATGAGTATTTATGAAATTTACGGAACTTATTGTAAAACTTCATAGGAATAGTTTGTATATTTAGAGGGGAAAAGTCTGTAAAGAAAGTTACAAATTTTGAGGTTGGATTGCGCGATTTTAACTATTTATATTTGTAAGAAAAAAATGTATAGAAATTCGAATTTTATAGTGTCTAAAAAATGAAAATAAACAAAAATGAAATAAATAAAATAGTTTTCCCAAAATGGTCCCTTGACTATTCTCAAAATGGTCTCTCGACTATTTCTCAATGTTTATTAGGCTAAAAATAGGTAAATGGACGAAAATGTCCTCCATTTTAACATTGATTTGACGGAATATGTAACGGAGGACCAAATTGGGTGAGTTTTTGAAAGTCGAGGGACCACATTAGGTGCAATTGAAAGTCGAAATGCAAAATTGAGAATGGGCAATAGTCAAGGGACCATTTTGGGAAAAAACTCTAATTTTTGTATGTAAGAATAACAAAAATTGAAATAAAATTCTAACTTCAAATCATTTACACATAGTAACATACACACATACACATATATAAATCTATAAATACATAATATTCGTATATATATTTCTATTCTTATATATAATTATATTATATAAATATACATTTTTATTGAGCCAAAAGGCAATAATATAAATATACATTCAATACTATATACTCCGTAAATCAATTTCCCAAAAAAGAAAATTATATAATTAAAATAAAAAATAAATAAAAAAAGGCAAACAGTGGCCACACATAGGGGTGGGCATTTCGGTTCGGGATTCTTGTAAACCGAACGATTCGGTTAAAAACCGAACCGAACTGAACTTTACTAGGTTTTAATAATAATAATGTTAGATCAAATATACAAACATAGAAGTTGTAATAAACTAACCTCATTGCGGAAGCTAATAGGATCATGTACCTCCAGCCATAGTTGTCATATCCGTAGTATTGCTTGAGGAATATTAGAGTGTTTTGTCTACCACTTGGCTCCTGGGTAACTAGATGGTGTAGTCTGTGTCACTATACAGGAGCAGTGGGAGGACCATAGCTTAAATAGCCTAAGTGCCATCATTATAGGCTAAGTAACGGAAACCGTTACTTCTGTTTTAATACCACTACATAATGGCCATAAATGGCTTATTGATTTGCACCACTTAATAGTGACACTTAATGGAAAATATTACATTCTCCCACTTGGTGCAAACTCAAAGAAACAAAAGAAACATGAACCATAGAGATAGTTCCTCTTAAAGTAAGTAGTATCCACTTATGATTGCAATGTAATTTGTTCTCTAAGTACCTTACATGGTATAAAACTTAATGAATAAACCTTATGTTTATTCTTGATTTGTAATCAGTTATCAAAAACCAACTACTGCCACAATGGCTAAATTTGGCCTTATAAACTTACACCGCCTGATTTGTACAATATTAATGAAAAATGTTACAGTTTTCCATTTGGTGCAAGCATTGGCACAACCTTCATTTAAAAAACAAAAAAACATGAATCATAGTGGTATGTCCTCTTAAAATAAAGTGTGAGTAATACCAACTATGCATCACATGCAGTTTGATTTCAAACTCAAGTCCTCTATGAATAAACCCTACGTTTATTCTTGGTCCAATGTTGAGGATGTTTCTCAAAAAAATATGCGCAATACCATATGAAGAACCATCCATATTACATAGAAGTGACAAAAATGTATGTACGTACAATATAGTCACATAATTAGTTCCATGTATCCTGTATGATCCTTAAAATTCTTATAAGCATGTTTTAAGTAAGGATTCGAAACTATTACCAAAATGCTAATATTTTATCTGACCAACTCCTTATCTTTAATACTATCTACGATGACTAAGTTTTCGGAGTTAACACGTTTGTCACTCCATTTTCATTAACCTTAGCCAAAGACAGTAATTGAGTAGTCCATATTCCAATGGCTTTAAATGACAAAACAATAAGTCTAAGCCTACAATGGAACTTTAAACATACACCTTATAAATAATCTCCAAAATAAAAAGAAAGCCCAACTTTCATGCCATAGAGCAATAACAAGGATTTGTTTATATAACTTTATGAAACAACACAAATGTTGTATCAATATAATTAAAAATCCTCAATATGAATCAATCTCATGAGCCTTTACTTGTTTTATGCCTCTCAACATTGAATTTATGAGTCTTTTCAAATCTTAATGACCCAGGATCAATTTGATGAGACGAAAAACTCCAATAAATGCTAAAGAATTCAACTCATGATAGTACACCATAAACTTCATGCCATTTAAAATAAAAAACTATTAGTGTTGTTACAACATCTTCATAAATATGCTGCACAACTTGTAGTTCAAACAATTTGAACTTATTTATAATTAATAAGGCAAGGTGTCTTATCCTTGAAGTGGAACAATCTTGAAATGGGATATCTTAATGATCAAATGACCACTCCCACTAGTCAAGCCATTACTCCCACTGATCAAGTCATTCTTAAGCATTATATAAATGATATACATACATCCTAACGATCCTCATGTCCAACTAACTTTAACGAAGAATAAAATTCCCCACCATAGTTGGACATACCATATATGTACATGTAACAGACACAATCTTCAACTATTTGAACAAATTAAATTGCTCTAGTTGAAATTTAGCTAGATATGTACACTTCCAATATAAGGATCCAAAAGTATATCATATCTAAAATTCATACAGAAAATATCTATTGTGGTTGGGCTGAAAAACCAAGTAAGCCACATACAGTAACAATTTCAAGTTACTAAGTTTTGGAGATTAACAAAATACATGTCATGCCTTATAGAATTATAACCAACCTTATGTTATAAATTCTAAAAAATAAAAATGGTATGATAAAATTTTATCTTGATCATCAATGTAACCAGAAGAATCTAGTGACATAAAACTTGCCTGTAGGCTAAAGATTTATTCAATTAGACTCAACTGAGATTGACAATCAAAATAGAAGATTCTAGTGACATAAAACTTGCCTGTAGGTTAAAGATTTATTCAATTAGACTCAACTAAATTTTATGATAAAATTATTATCAAAATGATAGAAGAATCTAGTGACATAAAACTTGCCTGTGGGCTAAAGTTTTATTCAATTAGATCCATCTACAAGCTTATGATAAAACTATCAAATCATGTTCCTTTTCTCAATCCCTGTGGGTAAATTAAGAAATATGATTTGATCTTTTATCCTGACTATTTACATAAGCTATGATAAAATCTACCGATAGGAATTTATTATAGTTTATGTAATTAGTCACAAAGTGATCAAAAATTTCAGTTATGAAATTGTATTGACCACTTGACATATGTATGTTAAAGAATATTAATGTGCCAAGCTATTAATCTAATTTCCTTTTAATGCATAAAAATACACACAAAAGAAACCAAACTAATACTTCAAAAATAATATTCTTTGAATACGTACATATATCAAAACTTTACGATAGAAGATGTCAATTCTCAATTTATTTCATAACCATATAATAAATAAATTGACTTTCATATCTATAATGATAAAAACTCACCAAAACTATATTCTGATACATAATTGCCTGTGGGCTAAATTACGATCATATACAGTTTGGTGTTTTTACCCTAATTAATTATATGAATATAACAAAATTGCATGTGGGCTAAATTTCATTATATCATATAATTAATTACAACCAATACGTCTATGACTGTATGTGATCTTACCAAATTTCAATTAAATACTGTGGCTACTCTTTAATTAATCAAAATTTATATAATCACTAGATGATTATCTTGATATTTTAGGCATCAACTTTAAAGCCTAAAACAAATGATTATCTTGATATTTTAGGCATCAACTTTAAAGCCTAAAAACAATTATGCAACAATGTGATAAACAATTCCAAGTATCCTCCCTGGCCATGTTTTCTCACACAAAAGGCATAATTAACGGATAATCTTTTAAATCTTAATAGTTCACCTTATGGAAAGACTTTTAATCTCAAGTGAACACCTTAAACGGTCTTAAGATGCTTAAACATAATGCAATACCGTATATAAGTCCACACATAAAGTTCAACTTAACAAGGAATTTTTTGATTCCTAACATATGCAATTCTAAAGGCATATATAAATTCACATAACTATAAAATATAATGTTATGCTAGTGAACAATTATGCGTGAAATTCAACAAGCTCATATCTAAATAAATTGTACACCATTATAGCAATTTAAAATGAGCTATAAAATTATTATTATTATTCAAATAATAACATAAATCCAAAACTTGAAGGATCATAAAATTTGAATAATAATAATAATCTATAATAACTATATACTTTTCACAATTGAAAAGTTTTAACTTGTATGCCCAATACAAAAAATTCAATGCATATAGTAAACTTTACGAGAACTAGCCTTAAAATTGTAAATTCTAATCATATCAGAACTATATGATATGTTGACATTTACAAAATAAATTCTCACGAAACAAATTGCATAATTTAAATCATAATATTATACACTTAATTTAATTATATGCACACACAAAAAAACTCATTAAAAATATGAATATAAAATCAAATATTCATACTCAATCAAAGCGGGCATCACAATCCANATAGAGAGAATATTTATATAGTATATACGCCCGGCTAGAAAATTTGACCCAACGGAAAGGGAAAGGAGAGGTTTACGGTGTATGGTTCAAGAACGACGTCGGTTAAGAATAGAATCAAAGGTTCTCAAGGTTACAGCTTAGGGGTTAGGATTGTCACCTTGCACAAGATATTTTCAAGAAGCAACAATAACAACGTTCGAGAGGATGAGGATGACTTTTCAATAAGAGGAAATTGTCACGTTTTCTAAGGGAAAGAGAAGAACTCGGCTTTGAAAGAAATGAGAACGGGGTTCGCCTGTGGTTAAAAGAATTTCTCAATTTAAGGGAGTATCGAGTTCTTTGAACAAAAGAGAAGGAACGAAAAGAACTTGGCTTCGAGAGCAGATGAGCACGAGATTGAAAACACAAGAGAAGTTTTCCAACGTTAGGGTATTGACTTATTCGAGGGAAAGAAAGAAATTAGATTTCAAGAGGGGTTAAGAATAAGGTTTCGAAGGACAGAAACGGTTTGTCAATGATAGGGTATTCAGCTCTTCAAGGTAAGAAAAAGATTCAATTTGAAAGAAGATAAGAATGAGATTGAAAACGCAGAACGAGTTTCTCAACATTGGAATATTTAACTTACTCAAGGAAAGGGAGGAATCAGGTTACAAGAGAAGTTAAGAGCAAGATCTTAGAAAGGCAGAAACACTTCCTCTATGATAGGGTATTCAATTTCCCAAAGAAGAGGAAGGAGTTCATTTCCCAACGAAGGTGAGAAGGAAATTTAGAATGGATAGAAAGGGATGCCTTAACAAAAGAGAGTGTACAATCCCCAAGGGAACGAGAGGGATTCGGTTCCAGAGTCGATAGTAATGAGGTCTAGAAAGATGGAAAGGATTCTTTCATGATAAGGTATGCACTTTCTCAAGGGAAAAGAGGAATTCAGTTCCAAGCGAAAATGCGAAAGGGATCGGAATAGGTAGAAGAGATGTTTCAGCAAGAAGGTATTCAGAGTTCCAAGAATCAAGGAGAATTTAGTTTCCAAGAATAGATAGGAATCCTGATTAGAACAAAGAGAAGGGATTTCGCTGTGGAGGGATAATTGGGATTACGAGGAGCCGAGGAGAATTTGGTTTCCACAAGGATATAGAAATGAAGATTACAACGGATAGAAGGGATTTCCTAACGAGTATGGTACTTAGGGTTTGCGAAGAACTGTGAAGGATTCGGCTTAAAAGGAATAGGAAGTCTCTCAACTCTAAGTGGTCTCTTCGGGTTGATGATTCGATCACGACACTCTGACTGATTGGCGGATCTTTGACTTGCTTCCCACGCAACACTGACTTGAGATTCAAATAAGCTCTACATGTAACCTACGATTCGCATAAACCTTATCTCTCCAAAAGAGGCTGAAGGTGATGAATTGCTGATGACTGGTTGGTGCAGAACGAAAGAATTCTGAGGAAACTTTATGAAAAGATAGGTTCAGTTGGAAAGGTATTGCCCGATTTTGAGAGGGGATTCGCTTATGGGTAAAAGTGATCTTTAGAAACCGAGGTTACTTCCTTAAGCTCTTGCACAAGGGGATTACTTTCGAAGGTACACCGAATAGGTTACACGAGGTCCACTTCACGGAGTCGTACCCCACTTGCTTATGGCATTTCTTCTTATCTTCGGGAATTTTGAGCGTCCAAGTTTCCCTTTCCATTTGACTTAGTCTTCTTTGCTTTGAAAGTTGCAACTTATAACTTGTTCCTTCGTTGTCGCTTCAGGGATGGGTAGGACTATCTTAAAGTCTACGAATCACGACCCCGAGTTATAATTCTTCATGCAACGTTAACTCCGAGTTTATCTCGCACGAGACTCGTCATTGTTGATCCGGAAGCTTCTACTTGGCGTGCTTTAACTCTTCCTTGACGCGCCAGCACCCACTATTGTCGTTCCCTCAAGGCCGAGGGTCTTCGAGTCTTCAGTCTTCGAGCTCCAGTTGCTTTCTTCGTCTTCTTATCGCACTTCAGCTGCACGAACTTGTTCTTCAAGTCTTGAGGTTAGCGAAGATCTTGCAAACGATGCTTCACGCGCGGAGATGCCATTCCCGAAGAACGTAGACCGTTGTCGTTGACTCCAAGTCGCGAGTAGACTAATCTTCTTGACGAGCCGCCAACCTTCTGATTGTTGGGATGCACACGGTGCTATCCATCGCTCCGCCCCAACTAACTACTCATTCCTAATCTAAAACAGGCTCCTAAGCAAAACTAAAACGAAGCAACTTAACCAAAAGCGATTAAGACTTACCGGGTAGACGAGCCGCAAGCTGCAAACAACAAGGTTAACAAAGCACGAGCAATATAAACAAATAAGGCGCGTCCTCACCGCGATTCCTAGAATTCACACATCCTAGGATTCTCAAACTCCTTAATTCCTACTGATCAAGTCATAGAGTTTCAAAAATTCAACCCTAGGATCTCTAGTCAGACCTCAACACAGGCTCTGATACCAACTGTGACACCCCAACCTCACACATGCTGAGATAGCTAAAACTCAACATAAAAGCTGCCAATCTCAACCAACAAACCAAACATAGCGGAAGCGAATTTAAAACTTAAGGGCGTCATGCCACATCTAGGTATATCACAGCCTAGATGCACAAGCTAAACATAGAACGAACTAAACTGTCATGTCATATAACTGAAATCAATCCTCAAAACATAATCCAAGAAAATCCAAGAGAAATACCCAAAATACTAAACAAGAGTATCATAATGTCTCACGGCTCACAGGCCAACAAAACCAAGTCTAAACAGAACTGACTAAGGCTAAACATCCTCATAGGAAGGCTCTAGCGCGCTCACGAATAACTACTCCATACCNTTCTCAATCCCTGTGGGTAAATTAAGAAATATGATTTGATCTTTTATCCTGACTATTTACATAAGCTATGATAAAATCTACCGATAGGAATTTATTATAGTTTATGTAATTAGTCACAAAGTGATCAAAAATTTCAGTTATGAAATTGTATTGATCACTTGATATATGTACATTAAAGAATATTAATGTGTCAAGCTATTAATCTAATTTCTTTTTAATGCATAAAAAAAATACACACAAAAGAAACTAAACTAATACCTTCATGTGGATAAACCTCAAGAATAATATTATTTGAATATGTACATATATTAAAACTTTATGATAGAAAATGACAATTCTCAATTTATATCATAACCATATAATAAATAAATTGACTTTCCAATCTGTAATGATAAAAACTCACCAAAACTATATTCTGAGACATAATTGTCTGTGGGCTAAATTACGATCATATATAGTTTGGTGTTTTTACCCTAATTAATCATATGAATATAACAAAATTGCCTGTGGGCTAAATTTCATTATATCATATAATTAATTATAACCAATACGTCTATGACTGTATGTGATCTTACAAAATTTCAATTAAATACTGTGGCTACTCTTTAATTAATCAAAATTATATGATCACTAGATGATTATCTTGATATTTTAGGCATCAACTTTAAAGCCTAAAAACAAATATGCAACAATGTGATAAACAATTCCAAGTATCCTCCCTGGTCAGGTTTTCTCACACAAAAGGCATAATTGACGGATAATCTTTTAAATCTTAATAGTTCACCTTATGGAAAGACTTTTAATCTCAAGTGAACACCTTAAACGGTCTTAAGATGCTTAAACATAATGCACTACCGTATATAAGTCCACACATAAAGTTCAACTTAACAAGGAATTTTTTAATTCCTAACATATGCAATTCTAAAGGCATATATAAATTCACATAACTAGAAAACATGATGTTATGCTAGTGAACAATTATGCATGAAAATCAATAAGCCCATAAATAAATTGTACACCATAATAGCAATTTAAAAGAGCTATAAAATTATTATCATTATTCAAATAATGACATAAATCCAAAACTTGAAGGATTATAAAATTTGAAAAATAACAATAATCTATAATAACTATATACTTTTCATAATTGAAAAGTTTTAACTTGTATGCCCAATACAAAAAGATTCAATGCATATAGTAAACTTTACGAGAACTAGCCTTAAAATTGTAAATTCTAATCATATCAGAACCATATGATATGTTGACATTTACAAAATAAATTCTCACGAAACAAATTGCATAATTTAAATCATAATATTATGCACTCAATTTAATTATATGCATAAAACAAACTCATTAAAAATATGAATATAAAATCAAATATTAATACTCAATCAAAGCGAGCATCACAATCCAGAAACAATAATGATAACAATGTTACGACATATTGATTCCTCACTTCAAAGACCGATTACCGTTATTACTAAAATAACACTTATGTAACAGTAATAACTGAACAATCAATTTCCTCAATCGTAACCCCTGGTATTTGATAATAATAACTATAAAATGTTACAAAATGTTATCATTATTAACACATATATTTTGGATCAAAAAATCAGATTGTTTCAAAATTATGATTTCAAATCATACTATCAAAATCCAAAACTAATGATGATAGTAACGGTGCAAATCATTGATCCATCGATTCAAAAATCGATAATTGTTATTACTATAATAATTCTAATAATTATTACATAGTAGTAATAACGGAATAATCAATTACTTTAATCGTAACCGAACAACATTCAGTAATAATGATAATTATTATTATTATTAAATGTTACAAAATATCATCATTATTACTCTAAATTTTGGATAAGCAAATTCAATGGAATTTGAAAATATGATTCTCAAAATCATAATCAAAATTATTATGGCAAGACTAAAAACAATATCCAATTGTCATAAACACACAAGTTTTTTTTTTTTTTTTCAAATTGCGATACAAAATCACACTCCATAATTAAAATATTATCAAATTATGACAAAAAATTCAATGAATAGTCATAATCATCACATAATATTAAAATAATTAGGAGATTTGAAATGGAAAAAACAAATTGCTAGAACCGCAAGCCTTTAATATTTTTCGGGAAAAATTTTAAAACTTAATAAAATTAAAATCTGAAAAACTTTAATGTTGAAAAATGTAAAAACTAATAATTTTCAACTTTTATTAACTGATATAAAGGCATAATTAAAAGCGGTTCTTGACTAAAACTTTATTGATGTTATTAACAAAATAACAACAATTAGTCACAAAAAATAGCAATTTAACCTTTATTGCCAACAATATATTAATATGATAACAATTGGTCCTAAAAAGCTTGTTCAATTACTACTAATATTATTATTCAATGGTGGAAATTAAATCATACTTTAATGACCCAGATAAGTCCCCAAATAGCTTGTTCAAATAGGTTTTGAAGCCCCAAGAAGACAAAAGTATGTCAAAAATTGAAGGGGAAACCAAACTAGCTACCTTATAGGGTCACAATGAATCCAAAAATGAATAATATTTCAAAAAGAATTTATAAGCTAATAATATGCGAAATACACCTTTAAAAAATGCTTTTCTAAATGCATAAGTATAACTATAAAATAATTATAAATATGCAAAGCAGGATAGGATTATGCATATTAATATATTATTAACCTATATATTCAAAATAAAATGCAATACTTCAAGCAATTTATTATACACCGCAATACCGCAATATTAAATTAAAATTCATAGAACAAATTATCATTTGTCTAAATATGAATAATAATTTAATGATTAATTAGGGTAAAAGCAAATGAACAATTAAGCTAGAAATAATCCAAATATGATGATGGAAAAATACTTAAGCAAGCCTAAGAACCAGAGAAGGCCCAAATATTATTATAAGTGAGCTCATTATTTAAAGCAAATCCATATGCCTTAAACAACCAAATCCGAGAGGGGAGAGAGATCGGCGGAAGACGTCCGGTCGGAGCCGCCGCCCACCACCGTCGCCCGAGCGCCGCCAGTCCGAGAGGGGAGAGAGATCGGCGGTAGCCGTCCCGGCCGTAGCCGCCATTGCTCCATCACCAGCGCAACGTCACCAAAAGGAAGACCGAAGCTTGTTCCGCCGATTTGTAGCACATTCGGAGCCGGCGCCGCCCAGAGGAGGAGAAAGAGAAGTGATGTCGCCGGGAAACCAGTTTCACCATCGTTGTTTCTCCTCTTTGCAGCGCCACGTCCGTCACTGATCCATCCGCGACGCCACTGGATCCCTCTCGCCGTCGACTGGAGCTTGAAGAGCAGCGACATCGCCATCCTCTCTGTCTCCGGCGAAACCAAGGAAGAAGAGAAGCAGTGATGGGACCACCGCTGGTAGGCCAGCTTGCCGTCGCCGTTCGTGGACCCGCCATCGCCGCCGGATGAAGGACCCGCCATCGCAGCCGCTTATAGCCGGCGTCCGGGACCTCAGATAAGGAAACAAAGGTTTTTAGATATTTTTTTTAAAATTAATTTCGAAATTATTCCTAGATATTCCGAAAAACAATTAAACAAATTTTCCAAAATTTGTTTCTGGAAAAATTAAACATGTATATGTGAAAACTGAAACTCTGGATATATAAACTGAAATTGGATACACCGTAGCAGTAGATACACATACTGTAATTCTGATAGCAATGCATAGATACATATGTGAAATATGTGAAAATTGGATACTGCATACATATTTTCTACGAAAAAATAGTAAACATATACTGCATATTATATTAATCAGATATGTACCTGATATAATTTAAACAACTAGGCAGAGATTAAACATGCTCTGATACCAAATGTTAGAATAAAATATACAATCATAATAATATTGTAATGATTTAACCTGATAGCGGAAGCCATATGATCGAGCATCTCCAGCCATAGTTGTTCCATTGCTTGAAACTTAGGTTCAGATGTTTTGTCTACCACTTATCTCCTAGGGAACTAGATGGTGTAGTATATGACCTGAACTAGGAGCAGTGGGAGGACCATGCATATATAGCCTACATGCCATCATTATAGGCTAAGTAACGGTTTCCGTTACATATGTTTTAAACCACAATAACATAATGACCATAAATGGTCTATTAAACTTGCACCACTGAATAGTGTCATAATGAAAAATGTTACATTCTCCCACTTGGTGCAAGTATTAACTCAAAGAAGCAAAAGAAACATGAACCATAGAGATAGTTCCTCATAAGGTGAGTAGTATCCACTTATGATTACAATGTAACTTATTCTCTAAGTACCTTATGTGGTATAAAACTTTAATGAATAAACCTTATGTTCATTCTTGATTGTAATTAGTTATCAAAAACTAATTACTGCCACAATGGCTAAATTTGGCCTAATAAACTCACACCGCCTGATTTGTACAATATTAATGGAAATAATTTTCCATTTGGTGCAAGCATTGACACAACCTTCATTTAAAATCAAAAACATGAATCATAGTGGTATGTCCTCTAAAATAAAGTTTGAGTAATACCAACTATGCATCACATGCATTTTGATTTCAAACTCAAGTTCTTTATGAATAAACCCTATGTTTATTCTTGGTCCAATCTTGAGAATGTTTCTCAA
>NXFB01000552.1:36008-65931 GCA_002525835.2 Ipomoea batatas | reverse complement strand
TTATAAGTACGAGTAATTTACCTTGTTAATATTATGCACCTATTTTCGCAAATATTTTCACTTACAAATGCAAGTAATTTACCTTGTTAATATTCATGTACCTGGTGCAACCAAGGTGCACCTAATTATAACATTAGGTGCACCTAGTTATAACATTAGGTGCACCTAGTATTGATGCTCAGTGTACAATTCACTTGCACCTGTAATACATTTTACTTGCATCTCCAATACATTTAACTTACACTTGTGTAAGTAATTTACCTTGTTAACATTTATGCACCTGGGTGTAACCTATGTGCACCTAGTTATAACATTAGGTCCACCTAGTTATAACATTAGGTGCACTTAGTATTGATGCTCATTGTACAATTTACTTGCACGTGTGCACCTATTTTCACTTCTAGGTGCAAGTAATTTACATTGTTAACATTTATGCACCTGGGTGCACCTATGTGCACCTAGTTATAACATTATGTGCACCTAGTTATAATGTTACATGCAACTACATTCCGGACACATGGCGCGCTGTGATTCGTCCGCAGTTCTCTCCTGGACGGCCAGTACGCATCTGAACGCGTGTATATATATATATATATATATATATATATATATATATATATATATATTCTTTAATTCTTTATTGATCTTTTACTAACCATATATTTAACCAATCCCATTATGGAACACAACAATGCACATAAAGGATTAAAGGACACCATGGCATAATACAAGTTGGTAAGCAATGTAAATAATTGGATACTAAAAAAGTTTACTATGTTTGTGCTAAATGTATTAGTATCTATATTTTATGACATTTATACAATTATACTTGCTTTATAATTCTCTCCATACATTTAATTTGATGCTACATTACCACTTTCATTGAATAAAACTTTCGCAGATAGATAAACAATTGATAATAATAATATAATACTCCGTAACATATAATGATAAACATGTACTAAATAATCAATTAATAAAAATAGAAATCACAAGAGTAACAATAATGTGACTCAAACATATAATTAATAACTTGTGATTCTAAACGTCAAATTATATGATATAGAGTAATTAAAGTGCTGATATAACCTCTTTTAATTTTAGTGCACAATATTTATCTTCATATGTGGTAATATTTGATTTTTTAAAAAATTTCGTTATTAAGTTGATTTCTTTATAACATGTAGTAGAGAATTTTATTATTATATTAGGATGTGAGCATTAATTGATAAATTAAAAGGAAAAACTATAACCTTTTTTATGATGGAAGAATTATACTCCTTATATATATATATATATAGAAATTTCAATTTTGCCTTTATCTAATGTTAGTACAAAACTATTATTCATTTTGAGATTATTCTTTATTTTTTTTTTCCATATATAGTTTAAGGTTAAAATTTTTTGAATTAAATTGCATCAACTTGGTAAATTAAAAATCTATTTTGAAGACAACATTGATTAAATGTACGCAATCAAGAAGAGATGAAAAAACAAAACTAGATGAATGTGAAAATGAAAAAATTACAAGTTTAATTTGTAAAAATAAATAGTCAAATGATAAACATATTCATAATAAAAATTCAATTCATTAAATAAGAGTTGATATGCAGAGGTAGTGCATGTATTCAATAATATAGAACAGTTGATATGCAGAGGTAGTGCATGTATTCAATTATTTCTTTTTCCATTTGTAATTGTATTGTATTTTGATTATATCGAGAAGAAAAGAAAAATATGAATAGGATGGCACAAATTGAAAGCCAATAAGAACTCATATGGGAAGTGCAAAGTTTTCCAGTGTGAACAAACCCATTGTCGTACTCATAAATTCAAGTTGTTGCTCCAGTTCTTAAGCACTAGAAAGTAGAAACCAACCGGAAACCAAAAAGCAAAAAAAAAAATAAAATTGTAACGGCTGGAGACCGGAGACCTGGAGTGATGAGCAATGCTGATTGATGGCAGATGACAGATGTGCAGTCCCTCTTCTGCATGCCTTCCATTTTTCATGTTAGCCCCAATTTGCTACTCCATCTTTTTTATACTTTATTATTAACTATAGCCCCAATTTTCTTGATTTTTTTTCTTCCTAAGTGCAAAATGGCTGCTGATGGTGCCGCATCTCCTGCCGATTTTGCTGAGCAAGAGTTAATCAAGCAACTTATTGATTCTAGGAATGGGCTTCTCCTTAACCCTCCGGCTTCAAAAGAGGAGCTTTTGGGAAAACTTGAAGTGAGGCAACCTTTCTCATTTATCACGAATTCAAAATTCTTTTATGTGTGTTTGTATATGTGTATCTGTGTATGTAGACGCAACCCAAAGAGATGAATTTGTTTATGGTGTTGCTTGATTGAATGGGGAATGAGATGATGTGTGCTTCTGGTTTTGTAAGATTGTACATTGTGCCTGTTGTGTCTTGAATTTGGAACTTGTTATCAATACTGGATGCTTAATTTCATGGTTACTTGGTCCTTTTGGTATGGTGATTTCACAATTTTGGCATTGGATAATTTCTTGCAGGTTCCATTTTTCGTAGTTGGGAGGATTTTATGTTGCAATTTTATATGTAAATAGGGGTGTTATAAGATCATTTTTTTTATGGTGTTTGCTTGAATATAACATTGAATCTGCTTAGGGGTCTTTGATTGAATGGGGGATGAAAAGTTGTGTATGTTCTTCTGGTTTTGTATTGATTGTAAGTTGAGCCTGCTGTGTCTTGAATTTGGAACTTGATGTGAATACCCGTATGCTTAGTTTCATGATTACATAGGTCCTTGTGGTATGTTGATCTCAAAATTTTGGTGTTGGATAATTTTTTGCAGGATTGGTTTGGGAGTAATTTGTGTGTCATTTTTATATGTAAATGGGGGTGTTACTGTTATAGTGATGTTATTTGTGTATATGAACACAACTTAAAGAGATTAATTTGTTTACGGTGTTGCTTGGATATAACATTGAGGCTGCTTTGGGGTCTTGATTGAAAGGGGGTGAAAAGTTTCGTGTTTTTGAATTTCGAGCTTGATATGAACCGGAACGCTTAACTTCACCATTACTTAGGTCCTTATGCCTTATGGTATAGTGATGTCAAAATTTTGGTGTTGGACAATTTCTTGTAGGTTCCATGTATAACACATGTTTCATAGTTGGGAGGATTTTATGTGGCATCTCTGTACGTCCTTAATTGTTTTGCAAACGGGGTGTTATCAATCAAAAACTCCTTTTAGTCATGACTGTTAAGAAAATGTAATCGTAGGAACACCTTCATTGGGCAAATGAAGGAACTACAGTGAGTTCCCCGTCTTGGTTTTAACTTTTGCATAAATGAGGGTTTGTATTGTTTCTTCTATAATTATATGCTGGTCCTTTGGGAAACCTTATGTGGAGTTTTTAATCCCGCAACATTGTGTTAGGGATAACTGGGAAGTACACTTCCAGCCCTGCTTTGTCATGTGTTAAAGGTTGTTTTCGATTCTAGTAAGTAGTTATTAGTGCAAAACATGTGTTTTTTGGTCAAGGAATATAGGAACTGAAAGCATGGTTGACCACGGATTGCTATTTAGTAAACCATACCTAAGAAGCAATTCATCCAATGTTCAATTTTCTGTTGTTAGTATTCAGATTGATCCTATCCTTCGTTACAATTATGAGTTCCAGAAATTTGTCTTATGTGGTTCAATTTTCTGGTTTGTTTCTAATTTACAGAGATTAGGGCTTCTTCTTTCTAATGTATATCAAGAACCATCGGGATCTTTTCATGAAGCACTTCAACCTTCAATCAAGACACTATTTGCTGATGGACTTCTACAACATGCTGATCTGGAAGTGAAAACCTCAACAGCATACTGCATGAGTGAGATTTTGAGAATAACAGCTCCAGAACAACCATGTGATGATAAATCAATTGAGGCAATTACACACTTTGTTGATCTTTCAACTGTGTGCAGCTTTTGTGCAACCCGTGAGCGTGAGAGAGAAGAAAGCATAAATAAAATTTAACTAATAGTGACAATTTTTTACTCTTTTCTTGTGGCAGGATAAGAAGGAGCTTGCACCAAATTCCGATTCTCCTAGAGATGTTGGCACAGCTCAGAAGTTATCAAGTAGTGATTGCCCTAGAGAAACTCCATCCTCGGATTTGGCCTGGGTTTCTGGCCAAGATGCATCTTGCAATACACAACTTCGCAGTGACCAAGTCAACCAGAACGACGTAGATGTGAGAAACAATCCTTCCCATGAAAATCGAACCAGTGCATTTGCAGCACATAAGAGCCTCAGTCCTCCAACTAGAAGAAGAGGGCGTAAACCAAATTCTTTGATGAAGCCAGAGGAAGGGTATGATCACACTTGGATCTTAAAGCCTACAGCATCTCAAAGTCTCAACACTATTGAAGACTTCCAGACTAGAGAAAGACGTGCAGAAGAGGAAAACAAACCAAGTGATGGTGAACAATTGATGCCAATTTTAGATTCACTAAAACGTGCAGAAGAGGAAAATAAACCAATGTGAAATTATGTTTTGTTTTGAATATTTTCTCACGTGCCAGTTGTGTTTCTAGGTTCTATGAAGGTAATATCGCTTCTTTTGACTATATGCACAAATGTCATACTTATATGCTCAAATGTCATACTTATATGCTCAAATGTAATACTAATCAGGAATAAAAATTTTGTTACTTATAAGGGTAAATGTAATACTTTTAAGAAGGGAAAATACAATACTTTTACATTTCGATTTAAAAGTATTACATTTTTCCTCAAAAGTATTATATTTTCCCTTATAAGTAAGGAAAACTTGTCAACATTACTTATTATGGAAAATATAATACTTTTTCTCTTATAAGTAACAAAAATTGTATTCCTAATTAGTATTATATTTGAGCATATAAGTATGACATTTGCACATATAAGTGTGACATTTGCATGGTGATTCGACCCGACCCGACCCGTCTCACGAATAAGGATCCGTGAGATGGTCTCACACAAGTGTGACCCTTCGAGAAGAAGCACAAGGTAAGAAGATTAGGTTATTACCAATCTTATCAAAACTGTGTTAATTTTTCATTAATTGTTTATAAGCACTTGTACATTTTTGTTCATATCATTTTTAGTGTTGTACGCTGCAACATTGATTGTGACTTTCTATTGTTTCGTTTGCCATTTTTCCCTTTTCAAGGTCAATTATGACAATGGAGATGTAGAAGATTTGGATCTTTCAATAGAACGCTGGGAATTAATTAGACATGTTAAGTCAGCAGTTGATGTGAGCGCATAGCTTGATTTCATGATTTTTTTTCTCTTCCCCCTTCGTCTACTTGAATGTTTACACCGGTCCCTCTATTACACCGATTTAATACCAATAATACATGATATTTTTCGTGAACAAGAGACTGTGGCAGGTGTTGCCGATTTATCTGAAATGTAAGCTGTGTAAATCATGTCACGTTTAAATGTTTGTATTGATTATATTTATACAGTGACATCTGATTTTCTTCTCGGTTTGCTCTCATGACAATGTGAAACTTGTTGATGTGCAGAAAGCTTGACTATGTAACAAATTCGGATGGCTCTGCAAGAAGTACTACGTGCAAGGTGAGCAAATATGAAAACAATATGCGTCTATAACTAGCTATATTTGACAAAAGAGTTTCTTGTTTTAGAAACAAACTGTTATAGATGTAACTGTGAAGTTACTGTTGAGAGTTGGCCCCCAACTCGAGATATGGTTTATGTGGTTACTGTGACTTTTCTGCCTAAAGTTTAAGTATATATATCTTTAGGCAATATTGCAATGTTTGCTGTTCTAAAGAGAATTTACGTAATCTTCATTCACAAATTGATTTCCGCAACAGCACTGGTAGTGACATTTCAATGTACAGGTTCGGGATGGTGCTGAATTACCTGTATTGAAACGAGAAGTTGAATAGCGCAAGGTTTCCAGAAGCAATTCAGCACCATCAACATCTGAAAGGGTACAATTTTCCTGTCACTATTGTGTATCTAAAATCTGATTCTTAGATATGATTATCATTCACAAATTGATTTCAGTAATTTAATGTGCGAGATGATTTTTAAGCACCGCTACTAACATTTCAATACACAGGCACAGGATGCTTCCGTTGAATTACCTATTGTGAAACAAGAAGTTGAGAAGCGGAAATCATCAGAATAAAACCAACACAGCAGCTGAAAGCAATTCGCGTTTAATCCTGATTGCTTCTTAACTTGACAGTATCATAAAAGCAGTCAATTTACAACTGTTGTTTAAAATAACTTATGTGATTTTCATTCACAAATTTGATTTGTGTAATTTAATGTTCATAATCTTCTTTCACAGGTTCGGGACGCTGCTGCTGAATTACCTGTAGGCGAAGAAGGTGAATGTTAAAGACTATCAAGTGAAAGCCAGTGCTGCTCCTATATTGGAGGAGATTTTTGAAAAGCTGCTGCCAACTGTCGCTACCCATTGCGGGGGTTTAGGGCCTCGGTCTTTGAGGTAATCTGTGATGTCATCAGACAACTGAGAACTAATGATTGGGGAACCATTGTTTCGATGGTTGGACAGATGAGGACTGAAGTCTCGGACACTGCAGCTGCTGCTCATCTCGAGGTCTCGTGGCTGAAGCAGATTCTCGATGATATTGGCCAGCTAGCGAGTGTAATCAGAAACACTTCACTTGTTAGTAAAGCAGCCCGGAAGGACTTGACACAGAGAAAAGCCGAGCTTGTGATTGCAGAGCGAGGAGGCCAAAAGACAGCTTGAGCGTGCTGAACAGAGTAAACGAACAGCAGAAAGGGCAGTCGAGGTTCTTGAATCAGTGAAGAAAAAGGCCAAAAATGACATGGAGTTGAACTTCAACAAACGGAATGATCTGAAGAACAGGTTCTTTACTCTCCAATAACCTCCCGCGGTCTCCTCTATCCCAAACCTCCTGTGCAACTACTGTGTATCAAGTTTGCAGACCTTCGAGGGCTTCAGAATAAGGGAGAATTATGGCATCGTTCGAGTTCATTGTGAAGATTCGGGGAAAGAGCTGTTTGCTGAGAAATCCCAACGGTGTCGTTCTGAGCCCAGTCACTGATATCACAGCTCGCCCATGGTGGAGGATGAAGAGCCACTGATGCTCTAGGGAATTGGTTTAGAGCATTTGTCTGTATGTATGTTTCTATTTAGCTTGTAATATGGTTCTTGTCATACCAGATTTTGGAACCCAATGAAAGCCTCTGTTTATCTTTCTAAATCAATATAGATTTTATGTTCTGCAATTTCCTCCATTTCTGCCAGTATTTACCTTCAAAAACACAGTTTTGGAGTCGGATTTCCTAGTCTAATACAGATTGAGGCATGAAGCGAAAAGAGAGGGAGATTAGACATAAATTTTGAGATTTCTAGGGAATGGAATAATTTATATTTTATAATCATAATGTTATTTCATCCGTATATGAATGAGTTCTTTTTTTTTTTCACTTTTAGTGTCATAAGTATGAGACCATTTTTCCAAGGGTCTTGTGGTCCAGTGGCATCAAATCCTTCCCTGTATATGGGAGGTGGTGGGTTCGAGTCTCAGTGGAGGCGTTGCTGCTTCTTTGTTCTTCAGTAGGTTGAGAAAGTAGTTTACAAACAGATACTACACTGTAATAGAGTCAATAGCCCATTACTTTTAAATTCTTGTTACATTTGATTCCTTCGATTTAATTTCTAGTCACTGATGACCCGTGACTTATCTTAGAAGGGAAAAATTGTATAACTTTTCGTTACTTTTTTCTTGAACTTCTTGGAGAGAGGTACTGTGATGTCAAAAATGACATTCAAAATAAGTCGTTTATTAAAAATTTGATCACTAATTCACTAGTAATAAAAAATTAGGTTGGAAGAACCAAATATTGAAAGAATTTAAAAATTGTGGACTAAATATATAAAAAACTGTAATAGTTTTTTTTTTTTTTTACTAAATGTAGTTAAATACTAAATGTAGAAATGATCCGTGAGACTAAAAAAAACCCATATATAAACCTATAGTTTATGAAACATATGGTTTATATATAAGGACATGCCAGATTTTTCCTCCTCAACAAAAGTAACATTTTTCGTGTATATTTAAATATTATTAAATGCAAAATTATTCACCAAATTTTCAATGTCAATTCTTCTAAAGTTTTTTTTTCAATTACAATTAAGACAAATCTATGAATTCTAAAAAAATAAATATCAAGTATAAATATAATAGATTATATATAAACTATTTAAAAAAAAATTGGCCCCTCAAAAATTGGGAGCCCTTTGCCGTTGCTCTAGCCGCACATGGCCAGGGATGACCCTAATATATATATATATATATATATAGGCAAAAACTTGTGTGAGACCGTCTCACCATGAGGCGGGTCGGGTCAATGTGAAAATGTGATACTCATACGCACAAATGCCATACTTATACGCTCAAATATAATACTAATCATGAATAAAATTTTTGTTACTTATAATGGTAAATGTAATACTTTTAAAGGAAAATGTAATACTTTTACATTTCGATTTAAAAGTATTATATTTTTCCTTATAAGTAAACGAAATATTACTTATTATAGAAAATGTAATATTTTTTATGGAAAATATAATACTTTTACATCAAAATGAAAAATTATTACTATACATTTTTTTTTCAAAAGTATTACATTTTCCCTTATAAATGGACAAAAGTTTTATTCCTGATTAGTATTACATTTGAGCATATAATTATGACATTTGCTCTTATAAGTATGACATTTGCCGATAATTTAGTGGTTGTGATTAATTATATGCAAAGATATTGAATTTTTCGCGTTCAATTTGTTATGCATTGACACTCATTTTGTTGTGCATTCATTGTCATTTTGTTGTGCATTCATTCTCGGTTTGTTTTGCATTTAGTCTCAGTTTGTTGTGCATTCATAGTGTGATTGTTGTGCATCCCTCCCACTTTGTTGTGCAGTTGCATTCATAGCCATTAGATCACTTCAAATGGATGATCTGAATTAGTCCACAGGGTCATCACCTAATAATAGATCCTTACCTGATCCGAAACCTATTCACACACACATACACACACACACAGATATATATATAATGGCGTTCATGTGCGTACGAGCCGCCCAGGAGAGAACTACAGACAAATCGCAGCGCGCCACGTGTCATGGATGTAGTTCCATCTAACGTTATAACTAGGTGCACATAATGTTATAACTAAAGCACCTTAAGAACAAAAACCACACAAATGACGCACCTTAAGTATACAAACCATGCACCTTAAGTACGCAAACCACGCACCTTAAGTACACAAACCACGCACCTTAAAAACACAAACCACGAAGAACGCGCTGAGAAGAACGCGCAAATTACTGAGTCGCTTTGAAGATTATAAGATGGACTGAGCACCACTAGTTATTATGCATCCGAGAATTATGGATCTTAGAAATAAGCGTAGTTTGTTATTTCCTCTTCTTATTTAAAGCTTTGTAATATTTAGTACTAGGGGACATGAATTACAATACTCTTCTTCTTCTTTAATATTCTTGGAGCTTTTGTTCTTTGCTCGAAAAAGAACTCTCGATATATTCACAGGCGAACGTATCAATTTGGTGCTCTTGTTGAGAGATTTTCTTTATAAAAAAAAACAGCAACACAACAACCCATGGCAGAGTCTTCTATACACCACTAACCATGCAGAACCTTAAGCAACTGCTAGACGGAGTAATGACCATCCAAGAGGCTCGACTACAAAGTCAGTGGAAAGACCAATTCCAAACTTTCATGGCTTCCATGGAAGCAAAATGGAAAACCAATACTGAGAAGGCCAAGGCAGCACAACAGCTAGAGATGGCAGCCACAACTCCCATCTCCAATCGTCAAGCTCTTTTCCGGGCTAATCCTGGCCTCCCTGTATGTATGTATGAAATGGATAAAGATAGGGAGGTGGTAAATGGTGGTGTGGAATTGGGTAAGGATTTGGAGGTGGGTAGTGATATGTTGGTGGAGGGTAAGTATAAGTGGAATGGGGGTGATAGGGATATGGTTGTGATAGAGGATTTCTATAAGATGGTCCTCCATGATGTGGGTAACCATGGGGATTCATTTGAGCACACGTTTGTAAGCTTCAATTGATTTGATGAAGAAAATTTCTTGTGCAAAGCTTATCAAACAACAAACAATTCGCAACTGAGTAGCAAAATATTCAAATATAGTATAATCACTTCCTCAATCAAATAAACAAAAATAAGAAAAAAAAACAAAAAGAAAGAAAGCAATTCAAGAACTCTTTCAGATCTACTTCGAAAATGTCAACACAATTTAAGAACCGTTTGCCATCCCCGGCAGCAGCGCCATTTTGATGTTGTGAGTATATGTGTGAGTGAATGTGGTATGGAATGTGATAAAACGAAGAGTCAAGACTCCCCGAGTGTTGTGTCTCTCAAGGATGAGAAATTGGAGTGAATTAGTGTGTTGGCATTTAAGAAGTTGAAAGGGAAGAGTTGCAAGGATTACTAAGGGTAGAATTCATTTGTAAGTAAATGGAAGGTTGAAAGTGGTTGTGTAAAAGGAATGGAAATGCGGAGATTGGGGCTTTAGGCTTCCCTACGTGGTCTACCGTTGTATGGTCTTGCGAGCAAATGACGTGGAATAGACTAGGGATTTCATGGCACTTTACCAAGTGGCGTCACACTTTGGACTCCCACATCTTCATTCGGTTGGGGCATTTCATTGAACACATTGTCTACCACTCCTCTCGGACCTCGTCCTTTCGAACTAAGGGCGGAGATGTGGGTGAGTTGGACTCGTGAGTGGCCGCTATCGCGCACACACTCACTTTCTCTGGGTTTGCTACCTAATGTGGCCACACTTAGGCACAAAGCTTAAAGAACATCATCCACACAAGTTCACCATCCAACAATCAAAAAGCTCACATTTCATCTAGCAATTTTATATCAAACAACCACATAGTTTAGCTTTGGGGCCACCAATCCCCTTTCTAATCTACTCTAACATGCTAAAGAAACAAGAAGAAGAAATGAAAATCTCAAAGGAAACAAGAATTAAATTAAGACATTAGAGAGAAGAGTTACCACCCATAAGAATGGTTCCTTACATCTTGTTCTTGGAGTTCCAACCTTCTATCTTGCCCTTGAATCTAATCTAACCTAGAAGAGAAGGAATTTTCCCCCAATAGGGGAGAAAACCCTCAACAATTTCAGATCTAAACTATCCTAAAAACTCTCCCTTAGGTTTAGGGCAAAAGGGGTTTATATAGGTGACAAAAAGAGACAAATTTCCCGAAATGGTCCTTTGGCCCGACCACGCATGCCACCACACGTGGTGGTGGGCGTGGATGGCTACTGGAAAGATTCCACGCCCCTCCACATGCGTGTTGGGCTGCGTGGGAAGATACTGCTTTGCGGCTTCGTTTGTCTTTTGCTCTGTTTAGCCTCAAATCCTTTTCCGACCTATAAAATACTTCAAAACTTTTCCTAGAATCGATGTTAGAAGATTTTAATCACATCTGAGCTAAAAATGCATAATATTGTTATGATCGGATGGCAAAACTTTACACTTCTATTCCATTCTAGACCCTTTTTATGTACTATTCTTGGTGCTTATCAAAGTTTCCACACTTAAACCTTGTTTGTCCTCAAGCAAGCATACTTTTCTAAACTCTAATCATATAAGCACCAGGAATAGTATACACTCTCATCGGTTGATCAATCAAGTAATGTGCGGGCAGTTAGAATGGAGTGAATGAAATCCTCTACACTATCCACCAAGACCACTAAGCTTATGTCATTTAAATATAGGGAATATGCCAAGGAAGTTGGAGTTTCAAAAGATAGATTTGTAACAAAGAAAATTATATTCACACCTCATCAAGCATGCATTCAATCGGAGTTCACCTTTCATTTTGTAGCGGCTTAGAAAGCCGATCCCACTAGTGGGAACGATGCGCACACCCTAGCCAAATTTCCAACCGTACGCCAAAGCCCCTTTACATAATATAAATGAGGGTAGGGACATGGACCGCTCATCGCCATGGCTTGGGCGATCACTCTATTTTCTCACTTCCTAGGATAACGTCATCAGGCGACCCGACTTCACATGGAGCCCCATGCTTTTTCGAAGATAGTGCAATGGGTGCCTGAATCCTAGCGAAGCAGCTCACCTCCTCTCTATTCTTCTCATCTTTCAGGATCTCTTCGGGGTAACCGACTTCACATGGATCTCCATGCTTTTTCGAAGACGGTGCAATGGTTACCCCGTATCCAGACTAGATGGCTCGCCTCGTGTTTTCATCTCTAGGAATGGTCTTTGCCTTTTTCTTCTCTTTCACCATGTCAACCCCTCATGCCTTTTTCTAGGGAGTAGGGATTTTTTTTTTCACTCAAAGCTCACTTTAAGGCTCACTTTTTGCCCCATGTCCTACTAAGATTAGTTCAATTTCCGGGCTTCGCTGAGCTTATCTTTCTCAAACTAAGGGGGTACGCACTCCCACTTCGAGAGATCCTTGACTCAGGTCCCACAAAAATGATAGGTGAATATCATGCAATCACACATAGATATTGACAATGTAAAATCAAAAACTTTCAAATTAGGTGCAATTTGTACTTCCAAGGCATATTTCAAATATTAACTATGACACGAGATTAGGAGCCCTCCTGGATAGTATTGACAATAACATTCCCTCTTAATTCCTAAGCCCTATTACTCGGTCAATCAACTAATTCAAGCAAGGTGATACCCATCCTTTCCACACTTAAAAGATAACATCGTCCTCGATGTTGCCATAAGGATCGGTGGAAAAGGGAATAGGGTTCAAAGGGTTTCTACAAACGCCCCTTTTCCACACTTAAAAGTGTGAACTAGGCTAAAGCAATTCTAATATTAATAAAATCACATCCGACACAACAAGGTCATGCAACTCTTCATATGTGCATCAAAGAAATATATAGCAATCAAAATCAAACAGGGCATCTAAAAGGGATAAAAGAAATACTCACAAGGTGCATCCCTATTAAAAGTATATTGCCACCAGTTATTCCACATTATGTTCCTAATTCTACTAATATATGTGCTTTGGATGACATTTTGAAGGATCGTAATATGCTCCTACCTCAGCTCAAAGAAAATTTATCTGCCGCTCAACATCGAATGGTGCTAATGGCTAGCTGGAAACGTCGTGAAGCTGAATACGAAGTTGGAGCTAAGGTTTGGGTGAAACTCCAACCTTTTCGTCAGGGTTCGGTGGTGAGACGTCCATTCCGTAAATTAAGTGCACGATACTTTGGACCCTTTGAAATTGTGGAACGTGTTGGCCCTATGGCATATCGTCTGCACCTTCCTCCGACATCAAAAATTCACCCTGTCTTTCATGTTTCACTGCTCAAACTGTACCGAGGCGACACAAGGGAATCACCACAACCTACTCTTCCACTTGATTTCCTAGAGGATTTGTCGTCGGCTCCAATGACCGTTCTTGCCACCCGTAATATTTTGCATGAAGGGCTGTTAGAGCGTCAGGCTCTTGTTCATTGGGTTGACTTGCTACCTAAGGAAGCTATATGGGTTCCTGTGGATATGCTTGCTGAAATTTTTCCGGGCCTTCACCTTGAGGACAAGGTGACTTCTGAGACGGGGGGTATTGATACGACATTGCCACTGCCAGACCACAATGGAAAGGATGCCATGCATGCAGAAATAGAGTGTGGATGAATTGGTATTAACAAGCCGAGAAGAACGCGCAAATTACCGAGTCGCTTTGCAAATTATAAGATGGACTGAGCACCACTAGTTATTATGCATTCGAGAATTATGGATCTTAGAAATAAGCGTAGTCTGTTATTTCCTCTTCTTATTTAAAGCTTTGTAATATTCAGTACTGGAGGACATGAATTACAATACTCTTCTTCTTCTTTAATATTCTTAGAGCTTTTATTCTTTGCTCGAAAAAGAACTCTCGATACATTCGCAGGCGAACATATCAAACACACCCAATTCCCAAACTAGAGAAACTCTTAAAATACATACACTTTTTTTTAACAATTACGGAAGCAAAAACAAAACTAAAGGGAAAAGGAGTGCTACTGCCACGTTTAGGTATCTACCTATACCAAACGCATAGACTAGAAACAAACTACAAAAATACCCTTGACTAATACTAGTTCATTAAGTGTAATACAATTGTCTAAAAACAATTCTAGAATTTCTATGAAAATAAAACTTTAACAACTGTCTAGGGAGAGGCGAATCGCTCTCATAATCCATGCTCATGCGAATGCACCTGAAAATACACAAAGAGTATCCAAAGTTAGCACAAAGCTAAGTAAGATTTAATTCACATTCTAAAATAACTATTTACACATAGTACATAGGAGCAGAAACTTGTAGATAATAATATGTATAAATGTATATATTAATATTATTGGAACATATAGTTGCAAATAAGCAATAATCACAATATTCAAGTACTCTTAGTTCTCCAAAAATAATTAAAATCTGCAAAACTCAAATTACTCAGTGTATAATTTCCAAATAAGTATTTCTCATAATATATATATATATATATATATATATATATATATATATATATATATATATACACACACACACACACATGGAGGAACACCAATCTCAATACAATGGGCAGAGTCTTGTTTCATCAAGCCCTAGTAAACAATAATCTCTCTACTAAACACTACACAAAGTCTCATTCAATCTCAAATAATGGGCAGAGTCTTAATTAATAAGGCCTAGTGAACAGTAATCACTGTATTGAACACTATGCAAAACTCTCATTTAANCACAAATTAAATTTGCACCCTCACTCTTGTGTATTTATGTATATTATTTATTTGCCCAGTATATGAATTTTTCAAGAATAACATCTTTCAAAGCAGTAATTGTCTGTGCGTAATTTAAAGAATTTCAATTTTGATTTTAAACTTCGGTTAATCGGTTAACCGACCGATTAACCGAAAAAAATTTCGGTTCGGTTAACCGAACGGTTAATCGAATGAACACCCCTAGTCGGAGACATTGAGACTCTGGACTTCGGCGATGGTGTCTGGGTGAGGCGGAGATGGTGTCTGGATGACAGGGTGAGAGATCGACAGAGTCTGAGGTGAGGAGTGAGAGGGGGGAGGCGCAAATGAGATGAATGTCTTAACCCTAACTTATATTTCCTTTATATACTTATATATATTTCGGGTTTCGGGTCGAATCCGAAACTCAAATTGCGGACCCAAAACCGAACCGACAATAGCAGTTTGTGGCTGGAATTTTGCGGGTGCGGCCCGTTTTGGCTCGAATCCGACCCGATTCGGGTCAAACGGGTCGAACCCGCGGGTTTTCGGGTTGAACCCGATTTATGCCCAGCCCTAGTGGTCGGCGATGGGCAGAGGTCGGCGGAGGCTGGAGCAACACTTAGGGTTAGGCAGAGATTGGCGGCTGAAGAGAAGAGTGAATAAAATTATGTTTATAAAAAACACGCTGCAACCTATTGTAATTATATTTTTTTTAACATTTAGCGACAGAATTTTAAATCCGTCGCTAGCTCTAGCGACGGATTTAAAATTCCGTCGCTAAGTTTTATTTAAAAAGTTCCCGCTTTCGTATTAAAGAGTTAAAATAAACCCGCTCATAATACTAGCGACGAATTTTAAAATCCGCCGCTAGATTTAATACACTAAATATTTCAGCTTTTTTAGTTAGCGACGGATATAGAATCCGTCGCTACCTAGCAACGGATCCTAAATTCCGTCGCTATATTGTAAAAAAGAAATAAATCAACATTATAAAACGTAGCGATGAATGTTTATTTCTGTCGCTAATCTGTAGCAATTAAATTTATCGAATTAGCCCGAAAAAAATCTGTCGCTAACCTATTTAAAATTTTTGCGCGAAAATTTACCGCTAATATTAGCTACGTATTTAACGCGAAAACTCTTCTGTCGCAACAGCATCGCTAATCCGTCGCTAAATGCCATTTAAAAAAAATCCGTCGCTAATACGTCGCTATTCCGTCGTTAAAATAGTGACGGAATAAATCCGTCGTTATTTCCGCATTTTTTTTTGTAGTGTTTGGAAGAACACATGGGTTCCAAAATGTTTTCAAACCATGACAAAGGAATATGGTTGAGTTAGAATGAAACACGTTGCGTCTAGCCAGAGACGTATAACGTGGCGCTGCTTGGGAGGCAACCCAAGGTTTTAATAATTAATTTACGTTGTTTTTATGTTTTGTTTTTAATGCTTTATTAGTATTCTCATTGGTGTATATGTTTTTGGGAGACTAATTTGTAGGGTTAATGGTCGAAAAATGCTACGGGAGAGCCAAAACTGAACAAAAGGCGAAACGAAAAACCGAAAACCGGAGAAAAATACTGGACTGGACTGTCCACGTGTCATTGATGCGTGAAAGACACGTGGATGGATTCCAGTATCCATCCACGCGCCCAGTCACGCGTGAAGGATGCGTAAACGAAGTGATAAGCCTCCGAGATACCCTTAAATCAAGTGCATATTAGAGTGTTTTGTCACGTTTCTAGCATCCTTACATGATGAATTATGATCATAAATGCTTTAAATTCACTAACCAACGCACAAAAGCTACTTTTAGCCTAAAGGAGGTGAAACAGGAGTCCCGGGAGTCAATAGGAGCGAAAGTTGAGCTTAAAGAACAAACCAGGCAAGATCGGAGCCCCGGAGGACTCAAAAGGATGGCCACACGCGTGTGAGTATGCGTGGAAATAATCCAGTAGCCTCCCATGCACGCTCACACGCGTGTGAGCTGGCGTGGAGACTGCATTGCGCGGAAAATTGCTAGGGTTGCTTTTCGGAGACTATTTAAACCCCTTTGATAGATTTCCATAGGAGGTTTTTGGTATTTCATATTTTAGAACTTCTCTTTCCATCTTTATAGATTGTTTTAGGAGTAGTGTAGGAAAATCTCCATTGTAGAAGACAACAAGCTTGGATTGAAGGATTACTTCATTCTAGGTGATCTCTATTACATTCCTATTATATTTTGCTATCTTGTTCTTGGATTAAATTAGCTTTTGTCTTGAATTTCATATCATGAGTGGCTAGTTTAATCTAGGGATTTGGATTGTGTGAAGATATGTTGCTAGTGTGATGATCTTATATCTATTTTTGGATCTATATGCTTAGATTGTTGGATTATCTATTCTTGTCTATTGATTGTTGTTTTGATGAGATCTTGTTTGGATTTGGCCAATCTAGATGAGAGATTGAGCTCTTGACTCTTTCATGTCTTTGATTAGAGTTAGGATTTGAAGCTTTGAAACAATCATAGATCCTATGGACTTCTTAAGAATAGTAGGATAGTGTGTAGCTCAAGTGTTTGATAAAATTTCTCTTAGAGCTTTGGATGCTTGAAGGCACTCCTAAGTCAAAGAAGCCTTAGTACACAAAGGTGGAAAAGGACTAAGAACACACACTCTTGAATAGCCAACATCCTTGTATTGTTTATCCATTACCTTAGACACACCAAGATGCAACATAGATGAACACTATCCAATCCCTACCCCTTTTACATATTTTCAAACTCTCTTACTTTACTACTTTCTTGCACTCAAACCAAACCTCATGAACTCCCTTCACTCACGATTCACCACTCACCACACTCGAATCCCTTGCATGACTCAATCAAGTAAACTCCCGAACATTTGACACACCTCCACGTCCTTCCTTTGAGACCGACACTCGGGGAGTCACCGACTTTCCGTTTTAACACACACATATCTTTTGACAAGCTCGACCCTACGTAAAACTGCAGACGTCACGAAGCAAAGTGGCGTGAACAAGTATGCTCGGCTGAACCACAAATGTTTCACCCCCAAACACAATTTTCTTCTCCTCTTCCACACCAAAACACTAGTCCTAAGCAAGGTTTGAGTAAAAGTTGATTATTTTTCACCTTTCTTGATCAAAACAAAGGCAATGGTTATTTTTGAGTTTTTGAAGATTATATTCATGAAATTCTATCCTACATTATTTTGCAATATTTTGTGCGATTTGAATGTTGATAATGGTTAGAAGAGCATCATAAAACTTGATTTCATTGCTTTCTTCCATTATTTATGATTAAATTGGTAGATTGAATTCAAATTTTGAACTCTAGTGTAAACACCATGAAAATCCAAATGGGTTTGCTTGATTTCTTAATGTTATGATGAAATTGATGCTTGAATTGATGTGGAAACTTGTTATAGAACATTTATATACCATCAATTTGATATTACACATGCTACATTGTTGAATTGCATTTTCATTCTTTAACCCTAACTCTTGAATTGGGGAAGAAGATGAAGTTGACTTTTTGAAATTATTGACTTCTATATTGACATTGTTGACTTTTGAATTGAATTGATATATCTTGAAATTGAGCATGTGTGTGATATTGGAACTTTATTGTTGACATTTTCATGATGAGAATTGATCCAAAAAGAGGGGAAACTATGGCAAAATTTTCAAAAATCCCAACCCCTATTTTCGAAATTTCAAAATTTTTTACAACAAATTTGGGCGAAAATTCTTGGTGTGATATTGGAAGGAGTTAATACCAGCCAACGTCCCTCAAGTTTGATGGTTTCGCTAGCTATAGTCCTAAACTTTGATTTTGAATTTCATAGTCCTCCGAATTATAATTTTTGACCTTCTTGTAGTCCTCTCGTTACAATGAGCGGTTTGCACCGTGATTTTCAGGGGTAAAATAGTACTTTCGCTTAGTTTATTTGACGCTGACGCATTAGAAGAGGAGCTTTCCCCTTAACAATACCCCTTCGTCGGAACACTGCAGGTTTTACACTCTCGATTGTCCGCTCCACTGAGCTTTTACGGTTGAATATTGTGCTAAGCTTCAAATACTGTTATTGAAGGTTGGCTATTCCGTTGTGCATAGTAGTGAACTCCACAGTCTTCCCTAACTCTACTGTCGGCGCCGCCACTCACGGCAGTAGAAACGGCAGCGACTGCGGCTGCTTCAACATCCTTAGCAACAATCCTGCCGCTAGGCCCACTCCCGGAAAGTCCTCTCAAGTCAACTCCCAAATCCTTTGCAGGCTTCTTCGCATAAGGATATGCCACCACTCTCTTCCCTCCCTCCGACGCCAAGTGCGTCGCAGACCCTAATTTCGTCGCCGCTTCATTGATGACGGCGGAAACAGTGGCAGAAGAAGAAGAAGAAGAAATATTCACCCGAGAAACATCTTCAACTGCCGGAGAAGACGCGGCGGGCTTAGATTCTCCAGCAGGGCCAGGATACGGGACTTGCGATTGGGTAATTCTTCCATGGAGACGGGACTTGCGATTGCGGCGGGATTCTACTCCGCAGGAAACTACTGAGAGTGTATTTGATCTTTGGAGAGTGTGTCATTGTTCGCATTATCTACGGAGAATGTTAATCATGTGCCAAAAATACAAAGTTTTTCTCTTTGAATATCCATGGGAAGTACCCCTTCTTTACCAAGCAATTGCTTTGACCAAATGAGTTTTAAAATTCTTGTATACTTGCGTGATATTCACCTCTTATTTTGCTTGGACTTTAGTTAATGATCTCTCAAAGTGGGAGGGCGCACCCCTTAGTTTTAGAAAGATAATTGAAAGCGAAGCCCGAAATTGAACTAATCTTGGTAGGGCATGGGGCAAAAGGTGAGCCTTTGGTGAGAAATGTACATTGTCTTGTCTTGTCTAGATTGCATGTTAATTCCCTTTATTTCTGGTTACCTGATTTTCTGTCATTCATATTGATTTCTTTGACCTGCCATTCATTATTTTTCTTTGGCTCTTTAAGCTACTTGAGTTAATTACCTTGACAATCTAATTGTTTCATTATAATCATGTATCTTAAAGCCTTAAGCATGAGTAGAAGCTCAAGCTATTTAGGTGATTGTCCTCCTAATAGTGTTTAATGGACTATTGCATTTCTTTGTGTTTTCTGCATCTTTTTGGAGCTTCTTTTCGAAACACGGATATGATTTTCCCTTTGTTAATAAATGTTTGCAAAGGAAAGTATGTACTATTTATATTCTGCCTTTATATTTGCTTGTAGGTTGCAAGTACAATTGACCTCGTAAAAGTTAAGGGAGGCAAGGTTACTCAAGAACCGGGTCCTGTCAAAATTGGAAGCACTGCAATTGCATATGTTGAAGATCCCGATGGCTACCCTATTGAACTTTTGGAGAGGAGTCCTACTCCCGAGCCCCTATGTCAAGTAATGCTCCGTGTAGGGGATCTTGACCGTGCTGTTAATTTCTATAAGAAGGTAGCTTCAGTGTATGCTAGATGAAAGTGGTCTTGTTAATTTTAAGCTTCATATGTGCTATATTTAATGTCTATTTCTAACACTTAGTCACTTATACAAACTTCTCAAGGCTTTTGGCACGGACTTTCTTCGTAAAAAAGATAAACCCAAAATAAAGTGAGTTAATAAATCATACCTCTGCTATTTAGTTTCTTTTCTGTTTCCCACTCGCTGCTTCTTTTTTCTTTATTTACTTTTTTTTTTTTTTAATTTTTAAATGCTATTTACAGTGTACTATAGCCATCATGGGTTATAGCTCTGAAGACAAAAATGTAGTCGTGGAATTACCATATAACTATGGTGTTAAAGAATACTACAAAGGAAATGGTTATGCTCAGGTATTTGAAATCCTTTTGGAGCAATACATCAATAGCTTGATTCTTACAAGAAATATTGACCAAGTGAAAAGGTTAAAAAGAAGAGCAGAAATATCAATTTTGCCAGAACTTCTTAATGGCTGTGAAATGTGAACACCTTATGGAGTTTGATTAAATACTTTTCAGTGTTATAAGTTGTTATGTCTTTCTAGATTGCAATAGGTACAAATGATGTCTACAAGACTGCAGAAGTAATAAAACTTTGTGGAGGGGAAATTACACGTGAACCTGGATCCTTGCCTGGCATCAATACAAAGATCATAGTTTGTGTTGATCCAGATGGTTGGAAAGCTGTAAGTCAATCTTACCAGGTATATTAGCACAGATTTGTTTTATTTATTTAAAATGTAATATTTTTAAAAATCTTAATTTTTATCATTTGACATAAGAATTAATTTTATATCATTCTCTTCCTTAATTAATTTTATTCGTAATGATGGACCTAGCTAGCAAATTAAGTAAAGCTTAATTAGGTTTTGAATGATTTTTCAAGTACTGCACATGTTCTAGATTCCTACTTTTTTAAATTGTTGATTTATGGACTGAAAAAGAAGTAGCTTTTCTTGCTTGCTAGATAGACCTAATGATGATGTGAACATTAGTATGATCTTGAATTGAATATTAGAAATTTTACTTTCACGGACTTGGATATCAACTTGCACATACTCAACATATTTGGCTAACAAAACCCCAGCTTGCGTTTCACTATCAACATTTTATAATCCTAAGATCACATCATGCCCATCATGTAGCTGTGGTTGTAGACTAGCTGATCTGAGTACCAAATCATGCATAAGGTCTGTCATCAAACATAGAAACCTTAAATTTAATGTACAATGTAATATATTTATTTATGTTTGGTGTATGGTTTGTCGGTGTGGTGTAGAGAAGGTGCACAACCATCAACCGAACCTGTGTAGTGTGGTGCACTAATCATGTGTCCAATTCAAGTTCACTAGCATATCAGAACAATTACCGGGATCACTGGAGAGTAAAACTGACAATATCTAACTACAACTATGGAAGAAATTACTCAGACTGGACTCCGGTAGTTCAACATCCTAGTTTCAGCCAGACCACAACTACCTACAACTTCAACAACACAATGCTTCTAACTACTGGTGTCCGAGGTATCTCTTTCATCTATAATCTTAAAACCATCTTATGATGTTTGAGTTAATTGTGGCTTATAGACAAGAATTTAGGTTACTTAGGATATCTGTATGGTTTATAATCCTTAAATTGTGTTTTTGCAGATAAAATTGCACAGTTTTGGGGGATTAACTTCAATTTTTTTAATTTTATTTTTAATAATCTTAGATGTTGTTGATTTGTGACCACTTTGAACTATATTCATTTATGTGTTCAATCTTCTGTATTGAAGTGTAATCAATTTGATATTCAGGCTGTGAAATGAGAACTTTATACTCCAAGTGTTCAAACAACAGTTTCATCATATTGAAGTTAAGTGTGATGTAAAAGCACTTCAGAACTCATTGCATTGGTTGGTCTAACACATCATGCTGACTCGCGATGAGAAGATAAATAAATCCCTTGATGCACAAGCTGCTGCAATCAATAGAGATAAATAAATCCCTTGATAAATAAAATACCGCAAAGTATTTTACCAAGGGCCTTGTGGTCCAGTGGTATCAAACCCTTCCCTGTATACGGGAGGTGGTGGGTTCGAGCCTCAGTGGAGGCGTTGCTGTCTCTTTGTTCTTCAGTAGGTTGAGAAAGTAGTTTATGAACAGATACTACACTGTAATAGAGTCAGTAGCATTCAAAAAAAAAAAAGAAAAAATATTCTAGACTATTTGATTTGTTCGTTGATGATATTAGGGGTGAGCATCGGTCGGTTACGGTCAATAACCGAAAGCATTTTTTGAAGACTCATAACCGACCAAAACCGACCGACTATACACACATAACCGACCGAAACCGAATACGTCAGTTTCGGTCGGTTATTTCGGCAACCGAAAAACCGAATTTCTCTAACATACTAACATCAACATAAATATTATAAAATTATTTAAATTCCATTCCAAACTGCCACCCTGCAAAGTTCAAACTCCAAACATATAATAAGACACTGCGAAGTCCAAAACACCAAACATTAATACTAAGTAATAACTATGTTTAACACTTTAACATACAAAACAAACTGGCAGTGGGCACACTGTCCACACACACTACAAACATATAATAATATAATACTACCAATGTCCAAAGTTACAAAGATGAGAGATTCAGAGCGAAGCAAGAGGAAGAGTACTAGGGTTTGGCTTTGGCGAGTGGCTGAGAATGTTATTAGATTAAGTTGCGCGGAGGAGGCAGAGAGGAAGAAGCCTAATAGTCTAATACAGAGTCAGTAATGCTTAATTAATATATATATTAATATATATAATTATATATATAATATTTTTTAATATATATATATAAATGGTGTCGGTTATTCGGTGACCGCGGTTTTGAACTAGCAATAACCGACAAAATAACCGAATGGCCGAATAACCGAATTTTTTTTTCCTTATAACCGATAACCGACCGATAACCAAAATTTTCCGTCGCTATTTTTACGTTTTTTTTAGTGTGTGAGTAAATCCCGAATCCCTAGAAAAAGGTATGAGGGTTGAAATGGAGAAAATTTGAGAAAAGGCTAAAATTGGCCATTACTAGAGGAAAGATCCGAGGTGAGCCGTCTTGCTAGGATTTAGGGCAACCATTGCACAGTCTTCGAACAAGCATAGAGTTCTACGTGAAGTTGGTTGTCCTAATGACATTATCCTAGAAGTTGAGAAAATAGAGAGGAGGTGAGCCACCCCGCTTGGATTCGAGTACCCATTGCATCGATCTTCGAAAAAGCATGGGGCCCCATGTGAAGTCGGGTGCCCGATGGTGTTATCGAAGTCGATTGAGAAGAAAGAGAGACCGCCCAAGCCATTGGCGGTGAGTGGTCCATGCCCCTACGTAACACCCCTAAATTTTCACGCTGAGATAGGCAAGGAACTTAATGCAAAAGCTAGCAAATCTCTGCACCAAAATATATTAATGCGGAAGCTACACTAAACGTAGAGGGTGTCACGCCACATCTAGGTAAACTAGCACCTAGATGCTAAGGCAAAATCCACAATCCAACTCATCAATTCTCAAGGGTAAACATAAACTACATAAGTCAATACATAACCAGAGTCTAAGGCACGCAGGCCTGAAATGTCTAAGTAAACCCAACAGAACACTAAGCTAGCCATAAGGCGAAGTAGATCTACTGCTAACGCTCTCACGGCTCAATCTACTCCATACATGGAAAACAATTAGAAATATTAGCAAAGAAATACTAAGCAATCCACCACTCACACTCGTGAGAAATACAATAGTATAGCATATGTTGTAAATAGATTTTTACACACGCATATAAAATATATACACCAACGAAACTGTCCTTTGTTTAAAAACCAGCTGACTCAACAACAACAGGCTGAATGAATCACAAACCAAAGACACCTCAAATGAATACAATAACTAAGAATGAATCCACAATACCACAGTTCCATAATAAGATACTCAACCAAAGCACAAGTTCAACTGAACAACTCAAGTGAAACCAACCAAGCCCCAATGTCATACCAAGCCCCAAAAGCACCAAACCACAACACCAAGGTCATACCACAGAGGCAAACAATGTCCAATCACAGAGGCGTAAAAGCCCAACCACAGAGGCATAAAGCCCATTACCACAGAGGCATACAAGCCCATTACCACAGAGGCACAAAGCCCAACCACAGAGGCACGAAGCCCATTACCACAAATGCACAAAGCCCAACCACACAGAGGCATACTAGCCTAACCACACAGAGACATATAAGTCCAACCACATAGAGCCATACAAGCCCAACCACACAGAGGCATACAAGCCCAAGCAACTCCTCCCATAATACAAAACACAAGTAGAGCCACCGCTCGATTAACCACTTCCCAAAGGGTACACTGGACTCAAAAAGCCAAAGAAGTACTCATAAGAACTCAAGGTCTCAACACATCAAACTCAGGTTCATTCCCAAAGGAACTATTCATACCAATAGTACTCAGATTCAGAACATAGACACAAGACATGCTCAGAACATTCATCAAGAATCAACCAAAAATACTTAACTGATAACCCAAGATAAAATGATCAACAACCATGAATCAATACTCAACAACATGTTCAGAATATACACCAGAATCAAAGGTGAAACAACAGAGTCAATAGACCACAAAACAACAACTGGAACAAAAAAGGAAAATGAATTGGAGGAGCAAGCTGGCGGAACACACCAGACCGCCAACCTTGTCCACCCCCACTAACGGAGAGAATCGGCGGAGCGGTGGTCCGCCGCTCTGTTCCGTGAGAAGAAGACGGAACCACTTACGCGGGGAGAAGATGCGAAAAAGGAGAATCTGACAGATTAAAAGAAAAGAAGGGTAGGGTTTTATATTCTGAATGGAAAAAGGGAAGTCCCAAATTGCCCCTTTAACTCGCGGCACACACTCACAGAGCGCGGCTCACCGCCACCTCCCTCTGCACCCACGCACGGACTCCTTACGCGGAAAACCTTCGATCCGCTCCAATGCTTCGCAAAGTCGCGAGAAACACTCCGCGGGGTGAGCTGCTCCGCGCTCTCTTTCCGCGCCGCCACGCACGCCTCCAGGGGAAATAAAAATCACATCTTGCGCTTTTAGACCAATAAGCTATCATGGTTGAATGGTCTAATCTTCTGCTCTTTTCGCGATGTCCTAGGTTCAAGCTCCCTCGTTAATGCAACTAGAAAATGAGTTAGAGAGTTACCTCTGTCCACCTCATTAGCTTCAGCTTGAGTTCGGCCCATCACGAAGATCCTCCTTCGTTGCGGTTCAGCCTGGGCACCCTAACTACCTCCTGGTGCGCTACGGCTCTTACCTTCATTCTCTTTCGGAGATCGAGTCAAAGTCTGCGCTCCATGGGTCGCACTCGGTCTAGGATTGGATGACCCTCCTTTCCCGGATGTACACTCAAATGCCCTATGACGCCTCTGGCCACAACTGAAACACTCAACAAAGAATCCACCGCAATCTCTCACGGGATGATCCCTGTGAGATGATCCCTTCCGCATCTCCTGCAATGAAAATGCCGCTCCTTGGCCCCATCACTCATAGTCCCTTGCCCCATCATAGGTCGAGACGTGCCCCAACCACTAGCACTGCCCTTCTAGAATATGCCTCTTGGAGTCTGATGTACCACCACCCTTCTGGAATATGCCTCTTGGAGTCTAATGTACTACCGCCCTCACCAGGTCTCCTAGTCCGATCTTGCACTCCCTGCCGAATTGACAACACCCGATAGTGGTCCGCTACACTACTATATGCCTCACTTAGGGTATGGAACTTAAACACTACCAGCGCCATGCGGGTGTCCAGGTTCAATCCATCCATGAACTTCTCGATCTTACTTTCCTCAGTCGGAACTAACACAGGGGCAAAACGGGCTAACTCCAGAAAGCGCTTGTGGTAGTCCTGCACCAACTGAGATCCCTGCTTGAGGTGCAAAAATTCTTCCTGCATAGCCGCCTTCACATGCGCGGGGTAGAAGTGAGCGCGCATCTTGTCCTTGAAGAACTCCCATCCGAACTCGGGCTCTTGCCTCATCACCAGGTTTTCATGGACACACCAGAGATCAGCCAATTGTTGCAAGTAGAAACTGGCCATCTCGACGCGTCGCCCTTCTGGGCGCTCCACCACCTCCAGGATATTATCGAATGCACGAATCCAATCTTCCAGAACCACGGGGTCTTCCTAACCCGCGAAGAAGGGTGGGTGCTGCTCTGCCACTCTCCGAACCATGTCCGGCTGCCCACGCTGATTGTTGTTGACCATCGTGTTACCCAGGAACTACGTGATTTGCGTCAACTGCTAGAGATTCTGCATCAATTGCTCACTAAGGGGAATGTCGGGGAGTTCTTCGCGTCTTCTAGGCGGCACCATCATTGCTATAACGTAGTACTCGAACTACGGAAAAGATACTTGCGTTACGGGTCGACCTTTCCAATTCCCATAACTCAAAAGTAAGCACACGGCCAAGTACAGAACAACTAATCAAAGTAAAGCAATCACATATAAGATACAAGTAATTAGAGCGCATCCTCACCGCGAGTCTTAGTTCTCACACATCCTAGGAGTCACGTTTTACCTTAACTTCTACTGATCAGGTAGTAGAGTCTCAAACCATGAAGCCCTAGGATCCCTACTTAGACCTCAACACAGGCTCTAATACCAACTATAACACCCCTAAATTTTCACGCTGAGATAGGCAAGGAACTTAATGCAAAAGCTAGAAAATCTCTGAACCAAAATATATTAATGCGGAACCGATACTAAACGCAGAGAGTGTCACGCCACATCTAGGTAAACCAACACCTAGATGCTAAGGCAAAATCCACAATCCAACTCATCAATCCTCAAGGGTAAACATAAACTACATAAGTCAATAAATAACCAGAGTCTAAGGTACACATGCCTGAAATGTCTAAGTAAACCCAACAAAACACTAAACTAGCCATAAGGCGAAGTAGATCTACTGCTAGTGCTCTCATGGCTCAATCAACTCCATACATGGAAAACATTTTGAAATATTAGCAAAGAAATGCTAAGCAATCCACCACTCACACTCATGAGAAATACAATAGTATAGCATAGGTTGTAAATAGATTTTTACACGCGCATATAGAATATATACGGTAACGAAACTGTCCTTTGTTTAAAAACCAGCTGACTCAACGACAACAGACTGAATGAATCACAAACCAAGGACACCTCAAATGAATACAATAACGAATAATGAATCCACAATACCACAGTTTTATAATAAGATACTCAACCAAAGCACAAGTTCAATTGAACAACTCAATTGAAACCAACCAAGCACCAACATCACATCACTCCCTTAAAGTGACCCCAAACCAAGGTATATAGGATAAGATCCAAACCAAAAGCACCAAACCACAACACCAAGGTCATACCACAAAGGCAAACAATGCCCAATCACAAAGGCATAAAAGCCCAACCATAGAGTCACATGGTGCCCAATCACAGAGGCATAAAGCCCATTACCACAGAGGCATAAAGCCCATTACCACAAAGGCACAAAGCCTAACCACAAAGGCTCGAAGCCCATTACAACAGAGGCACAAAGCCCAACCACACAGAGGTATACCAGCCCAACCACACAAAGGCATACAAGCCCAACCACACAAAGGCATACAAGCTCAAACAACTCCTCCCATAATACCAAACACAAGTAGAGCCACAAGCTCGATTAACCACTTCCCAAAGGGTACACTGGACTCAAGAAGCCAAAGAAGTACTCATAAGGACTCAAGGTCTCAACACATCAAACTCAGGTTCATTCCCAAAGGAACTACTCATACCAATAGTACTCAGATTTAGAACATGGGCACAAGACATGCTCAGAACATTCATCAAGAATCAACCAACAATACTTGACCGATAACCCAAAATAAAAGGATCAACAAACATGAATCAATACTCAATAATCAAGGTAATATACTCAACAACATGTTCAGAATATACACCAGAATCAAAGGTGAAACGACAGTGTCAATAGACCACAAAACAACCACTGGAACAAAAAAGGAAAATGAATTGGAGGAGCAAGCTGGTGGAACACACCAAACCGCTAACCTTCCACCCCCACTAACGGAGAGACCTGGCGGAACGCCGTGGTCCGTCGCTCTGTTCCGCGTAATACAATTCCTATTCGTAATACAATTGTACATTAAAATATGGTAATACAATCCCTAATAAAATATATTATTCCCTACGTATTAAAAGTCACTAATCGTAATAATATAGTACAGTAATAATATTTTAAAATATGGTAAAACAATTCCTACTACAATTATATAATTATATATCGATCCAAATATTCTTAATATATTATAACAAATCCATTCCGTGCATCGCACTAGTGAAAATACTAGTTTTAGTAATAATATAATTAGATAAGTCATATTACATATCGATCTTTTTAAGATAATTGTAGACTAACAAGTCATATATTATTCAATTTATTGAGTGATACTTTTGCACTAATCTTATAATCAAATGAAGTACACGTTCAATATTAGAATTTTGTATAATTTAATCTTTAATTTTATTATCTAAATATATAATAACAAAATTATCCGTGTATTGCACGGGTAATTGGACAATTATTTGCTCTAATTCAAGCCAGGAAAACATCAGAAAACATAATCGATCCAACCAATTTCGTCAATTACGCTATCTAATATTCGATGTTATAATTTATATAATTATATATCGATCAAAATATTTTAAAAATATTATAACAAATCCATTCCGTACAACGAACGGACAAAAATACTAGAATAAATATCTAAAATCTAAATAAATCTAAAATTTTAATATAAATTATTGAGATCTAAGGGGGATCACGACTTTCATGAACTTTTAAATACTTTTATCAACTTTAAAAGTTTAGTAGTATTAGACTTTTATATTATAAACTTTTTAAAAGTATACTTGTATTCAATTCAAACTTTTCAAAACTCCTTTTTTAATATAAATTATTAACATTGAATATCTATTTTTGCCCGAGTGGTTAAGGGGAAGATTTAATATAAATTATTAACATTGAATACTGTGCATCGCACATGAAAAAAATACTAGCTTGAAATATAAATGAGAAACAAAGCGGTCCAGGCATGAAATCATACTCCGTAATTGCTAATTGCTAACCAAGCGGCAAGCGGTAACACTAACTAGATTTGAATAGGCCTGTGCAACGGACGGGTTCGGGCGGATCGGATTTCTAATCCGCCAACCCGTTCGGATTTCGGTTTCATTTTGCTATACCCTATCCGCGAATTTTTACCTATATAACCGTCGGATATTTTAAATTTCGGGTTCGGGCGGGTTCGGGCGGATATTGTCGGATTTCGGATTAAATTATGTTTGGGAAAATAATTTCAAAAAATAATGCAAAACTGTGAACTAAATTCATTAAATTAGTAAAATTTGAAGGAAAATACAACTTTGAAAACTAATTATGTTACAAAACTCCAAAAATATAAACTAAGAGTCTAAATCACTAAATTAGCAAAAAAAAATTAGCTAATTAATTATGTTACAAACATTTACACAACTACTAAATTA
>NXFB01000552.1:3535-24761 GCA_002525835.2 Ipomoea batatas | reverse complement strand
CCACAGCGTACTACTTTGGCGGGTTGCGCGATTTAAATAGGGATTGGAGCAGTTTTGAGGATGATCATCAATCATTTTCATCTTAGCTCACCTTAGGAAAATTCTCTCTCTAGAATTAGGTTAGAATTCTCTCCCATTCCACACTCAAATTCCAATCAATTTTCATTTCAACTAGCTAGAATTAGAGAGATCTTCACTTCAACTTTGGATTGCTCAAGCTTATGTCAAGATTCCTACTACATTCAAGTAACATTTCCAATTTCTAGCTCTATAATTCAATTTCTAGCTTTTGATTTGTTTAGTTGTTTTGATCTTGAATTTTGTCTTTGATCTTGAATTGCACTTTGAATTTGATTCTAGTTTTCTCTCTTGTGAACATTTGCAATGATAATTTTGATCCTTAGAATGCTTGGCTAAAACTTCTTGTGATTTGGATCAATTGAACTTGTATGTCTCTCTTGAATGCTAAATGTCTTGAATTATGGTTTGAATGATACTTAATGGATGCTTGATAGTGTTTGGAGTGTTTGTTTGTACTCTAGGACAATTTGGCCGGTTGTTTTAGGGAATTAGGGTTAGAATCACTCACCTATGAGAGTAGGGAGTGAGTTAGACCTCTCCAACCACTTTTCCTTCCCACCTTTGAGAGAAGGGGGATTGGAAGACAAATTAAGCACATAAGGTGTTTGCTATAATGCCTCTTTGAACTTAGGAGTTATGAGAGTAACCCTATTGTGAAGAAGAGAGTCCTTTGACCATGAGAATGGCTTAGGTGTTTGTGTTTTGTCTCAAGTATATCCCTTAAGTGTTGNACATAGATCTACCTTGGGGCCACCAATCCCCTATCTAATCTACTCTATCATACTAAAGAAACAAGAAAAAGAAAGGAAATCTCAAAGAAACAAGTATTGAATTAGAAATTGGAGAGAATAGTTACCACCCTTAGAAAGGGGATCTTTACAATCTTGATCTTGAAATCTCAATCTTCAATCTTGCCCGTGGATCTAATCTAAACTATAAGAGAAAGGAATTTTCCCCCAAGAGGGGAGAAAACCCTCTAGATCTATTCTACTCTATTCTATGAATTTTCTGATTGTTCTCTTGGTTTAGGGCAAGAGGGATTTATATGGGTGACAAAAGGGAACAAATTTCCCAAAATGGCCCTTGGCTCGACCACGCATGCTTCCACGCGTGGTAGTGGGCATGGATGGTCTCTGGAAAGTTTCCACGCCCAACCACACGCGTGTGAGGCTGCGTGGGACGATACTGCATCGCGATTTGTTTGTTTTCTGCTCCTTTTTAGCCTCAAATCCCTCTCTAACCTGTAAAATACCTAAAAACTCTTTCTAGGAATGATGTTAGAAGATTTTAATCACATCTGAGCTAAAATGCATGCAATTGTTATAATCGGATGTCAAAACATTGCACTTTTAATCCAATTAAGACCCTTTTTAAATGGTATTCTTGGTGCTTATCAATGTTTCCACACTTAAACCTTGCTTGTCCTCAAGCAAGCATACTTTTCTAATCCCTAATCATGTAAGCACCAAGAATAGTTCTTTCTTTCATGGTTAATCGATCAAGTGATGTGTAGGTGTTCGGAGTTGAGTGGGTGAAATCCCCTACACTATCTACCAAGACCGCTAAACTAATGCCATCCGAATGTATGAAATATGCTAAGGAAGTGAGGTCTCAAGAAATGGATATGACATAAAAGAGTTTTGTTCACACCTTCAAGCATGCAAGTTACCAAAGAGTTTCACCTTGTATTTTCTAGGGCCCTCCAGTCGATCCGACTAGTGGGAACAATGTTCATCCCTCGGCCAATTTCCTACCATAACGCCAAAGCCCCTTTACATTATATAAGTGAGGGCAGGGACATGGACCGCTCATCGCCATGGCTTGGGCGATCACTCTATCTTCTCACTTCCTAGGATAACGTCATCAGGCGACCCGACTTCACATGGAGCTCCATGCTTTTTCGAAGGTCAGTGCAATGGGTGCCTGAATCCTAGCGAAGTGGCTCACCTCCTCTCTATTTTCTCATCTATCAAGATCTATTTGGGGTAGCCGATTTCACATGGATCTCCATGCTTTTTCGAAGACGGTGCAATGGTTACCCCTTATCCAGACTAGATGGCTCACCTCTGCTTTTATCTCTAGGAGTGGCCTTTGCCTTACTCTATTCACCATATCAACCCCTCATGCCTTTTTCTAGGGATTAGGGATTGTTTTCACTCTAAGCTCACTTAGGCTCACCTTTTGCCCCATGTCCTGCTAAGATTAGTTCAATTTCCGGGCTTCGCAAATCTTATCTTTCTAAAACTCAAAGGATTCACACTCCCACTTCGAGAGATCCTTGACTGAGGTCCAAATAAAATACAAGGTGAAGGCATGCAAACACACATAAAATTTTCAATTTTTGGGTCAATTGTGCACATTGGTGCAAAGTAAAACTTCCAAAGCATATTTAAGACATTTCAATTTTTGGCACAAGGTTAGGAGCCCTCCTAGATAGTATTGGCAATAACACACCCTCTAGGTTCCTATACCTTATCACTTAATCAATCAACTTTTTCAAGAAACATACACCCTTTCCACACTTAGAAGTAAACATCGTCCTCGATGTTTCCATGAGGAACGGAGGAAAAAAGATATATGTACAAGGGTTCTACTCATGCCACTTTTCCACACTTAAAAGTGTGAACTGGGCTAAAACAATTCTAACAAACAGGTTACATCCGACACAACAATGCTATGCAACTCTTCATTTGTGATTCAAGAAAATAAAGCAATCAAATCAAACAGGGCATCTAAAAGGGATAAAAGAAATACTTACAATGCGCATCCCTATTAAAAATTTGTGCAATCTATGCTTGCCCTTCAAAATCTGGTCAGAGTAAAGGTAAGAAAATAAATGAAGAATTGAAATTATACCTTTTGAGATTGGTTTTTCTTTGGTGATGGTGGAGTGGTCCCTTCTTCTCCTTATTTGTGGGTTGCCTCCCATAAGCGCCACGTTTAACGTCTTTGGCTAGACGAAACGCGCAAGATAAAGCATAAACAGAAAATATAAACAGAAATAAAAGTAAAAAGATTGTCCACAATCATTGTTTTGAGTTATCAAGTCACAAGTCAACATCATCAATTTTTTCTTTCTTCTCTTCAATGCCTTCCTTTCTTCACGCTCTCTTGATCTCTTCAATCTCCCTTGCAATTTTGTCCAGTTTCCTCATTTGCTCCAAGTGCAATTGATATTGAAAATTTTGGAGGGATCTCCAATTAGTGACTGGGTAAACCAGCTCGGAATGTTGTAGCTTGTAGGGTTGGAAGCTTGCTCTTCGGCTTGAGGTGGAGGCATGGACGGTCCAGGTTCTCGGGGTGGTGGAGAGTACATCGAAGAATCCACAAGCGAGTATAGCTCATTTGAGGATGGGGTAAGGAATGACATCGGTGAGGGTGTGAACCCTTGGGATGTCATTGGCGTGTCAGCATGGTCTTCCGCCATCTCATCATCTTCTCGCGTTCGCACCAAATTCCTTAAGTTGAGCTTCGCGACGTCTTCGGGAGATAAAGGAGCAATCTGTGCTCCTTGAAGCTTGTGTTCAAACCAGTGAATCTTCATTTGATGGCCTAAAGAGACGCACAGTCTCGTCACCAAAGGGCCTACAAAGATTGCCCTAGCCGATTCTTGCTGTTGTGCAACAAGCAAGTTCTTACAAATTGAGCTCATATTCACCGAGTGCCCTGTGTCCATGCTCCATAGCATGAACAGCTTCGCCTTTGAGACTCAATCATAGGTCTCCGGCCTGCCTTCCCATGAGTGAGCAATGATCTTCCATAAGACTTTTAGATCCTCCCTTATGATTTGAGAAACTCTTACTCTTGATCCGACCCATTCAACTCCCTGTCTCGCGATAATCAACCAATACTTCCTCGGAATGTCCCCATCTCCAAAGTCATGCCTTAATCTTCAGTACCAGGGCTTTGACTGGTCTTCCTCCTCATAGAATCCTAAGAGAGCACCAAAGCGATTGGCCGATATGTGATAATCGTGGTTGAAGAGTCGAAACTTAATGGTCGGGCTGTAGAGATCTCCAGCTACTCCTTCAACATTTAAGCTTGCAATAAACTCGTGGACTAGGGGAATGAAAGTATCCTACCTCCAGCTCAACAAGTTGTTCCAATAAGGCTCGACGATTAACCTCTCCAGTCCATACTTGCATTCATAATCCTCCAACACTTTCAAGTCGACATATTTCCATTGCACAATCGAGAAATTCAACAGTTGTCTGTACCGACCCAGCATGGTTGGTGTCATCAATAAGATTTGATTTCCAGTGGATACTTCAATATAGCGAGTATTTGCATTTCTAGCACTATTTTCTTCCACAGGAGCCTTTCCCTTTTGGAGTATTCTAGCTATTTGTTGTGCAAAGTCATGTGGAGAAGACATATTTCCTATAACATTGACAAGCAAAGCACAATACAAGGAAAAACATTTTCCTCTTTAAACATTGAATATGAATAACATTGCACATTTTAGAGAAAAGAACATAAGAACTCATTGCATGCAATCATCATTTTGATATTTATCAACTATTCTATCATATACATGCAAAGATTAGCTCATTCTATTCCATACTCATTTCATAGTCAAAAGGTCAACATGTGGTCAACTTCATCTTCTTCCTCTAGACTAGCTCAAGGCTGAAAAATGGAAGCAACATGAAAGTTAAAATTGGACCAAATAACTAGTGGAATATAGCAATGTAGTGCCTATAGAGTAGGAAAGTTGCAAACTTTGCCCACCATGCTCACTATAACAACAAGGATCTCATCATGACAATAGAATATCCAAATCAAACAATTTCAAGATCTAGTCATAAAGAGATAGCAAAACATGAAATTTCTAGCGTATAGAAGCAATGTAGGCCTATTACAAGTCTATTAAGTCATCCCATAACATTATATCTCAAGAAAAATTTCAAACAAGAAAAACCCATGGAGATATGCTTCACATAGAACAAGTTCTTCATTAAACAAGTAAATAGCAAAAGAGAATGTGTTCTTACCTTGGAAATGACTTAGGATCTTCAAGAAAAGTTGAGAAACTTGGAAGGAAATGCCTTAGAGTTGTGTATTTTCAGCTAGAGGGAGTTTTTGCTCGTGGTGGTGAAGAAATGAAGCAAGGAAAAGGGTTTTAAACCACTTCGCGCGAAAAGTCCACGAAAAGTCTGGTGCCCGTCCACGCACGCTTCCACGCGTGGTGGTGGGCGTGGGAGCTCTCTGGTTTCTTCCCACGCCTGCTCACACGCGTGTGAGTGGCGTGGCGGCTTACTAGAATTTTTCTACGCCTGTCTACACGCGTGGTGGTAGGCGTGGAAGCTATGTGTGCAGAATTTACCTTGGTTTTCCTTCCTTCCTTTGCTAATGATGATGTCTGTTGATAGATTGCGGGCAATTTGTAACTCTCGGGCTTACGATCTGTGCTTGTTAGCTTAACCGAGGTTATATAAAAACATTATTGAAATAAATATAAAGAAAGGTATACTACAGATAATAAGAAAAACTGAAAGAAAATGTAAGATAACATTGGGACTGCCTCCCAAGTGCGCCATGGTTTTACGTCTCCTGGCCAGACATGGTGTGGCCTATCCTTCAAGGCACACAGATTTTGGGACCCAACCAAGCGTCCCGTGAACTTTAGCTTCAAGGAATGTCCCAAGGTGGGTGGCATCCTTGAATTCAAAGGTAAGGAAGGAGAAAGCATAATGTTTGGATAAATAAACGCGGGGTACTACCCTAAGCTGTTTAAGGATAGCAAGCCTTTCCTCTCCCTTTTTGTTATAAATTCGTTCACTCAAAAAGTTGTCCTTGAAAGATTCCCAATGAGCACACTCACTACTATCTATCTCTCGTGAAGTGCCGACACCTTTTCCCGATTCATCAAACTCGCAGAACTCACTTTCACAAGAATAAAAAGATTTAAAATCATCCTCACTCCCCAAAACATCATCACACAGTTGTAAGGAATCACACTCCCATGAGCAAAAAGAAACTTTGTCACATTTATCAAGATTATCATTATAAATCGTAAAGGAGTCATCCTCGCAAATGTCATAAGAACTTTTAATTAGAGATGGAGTGAGAGTTTTACCTTGTGCGGGGTTTTTGTCTTCCCACACTATTTCGATGTTAACCTCATCTTCACTCTCAATCTCTCCCCATTGTTGAATGTTCAACTCATGAGTTGAAACTGTAACACCCCGTAAATTCGTTCAAGCCTTACGATCGATAATTAATTCCTTGGGCAATTTAATTATTTTAATTGGGCTAGTTCTTTCAATTTAATACATATATATATATATATATATATATATATATATATATATATATATTTCTTGAGCCTAATTTAATTATTCTAATCAAGAACCCAATTCTTGAATTTATTCTTGTAAGGGATTTTTATTCAATTTGGATCCTTACAATTCTTGTAATTTAAAATATTCTTACATGGCCCAATTTCTTAAATATGTAAGTATAATGTCCTTAAGACATTTTATGGGCTTCTTTATTCTAATATATATATTTAATTGTAAGGGATGAATTCATTAGCCCAACTTATTAATCTTGTACATAATATATTCTTGTAAGTAATATAATATATGATTTGAGCCCATTCCATATTAAGTCTTTCACCCTAATACATTATATGTATTGTAGTATATATATTGAAGACTAAAAATCCCTAAAAGTTTTCACTCTCTCTCTTCCCTACCCATTGCTTCTCACGCCACTTTCTTCCCAAAATTATCCAAATTTGATCTTCATTTCTCCTACAAGTTTTCAAGTCAAGATTGCTCCTTTAGGCTTGATTAGGATTGGGTAAGTGCATCTAGCTAAGAATATTCCTTGTATTTTATGGTTTTACTAGTCTTTATGCATATTCTTATGTGTGTTCTTTTGCGGTTCTTTGGGTAAAAGATGATCAAGAAGGTGGTGGGCTTTGTGATCATTGTTGAGGCTTTGCTAGGTGGAAAGAGCTCCTTGAGGTAACCACTATGTCCATCAAAATCTATTTTTACACTCTCATTCTATATGATATTTTTGGTGTTGGAAATCCTGAAATTTCTTGGTGTTTAGCCCTATTCTTGGTTGTATTTTGTTGGAATTTCTTGATCTTGTGTCTTGATCTTGGCCTTTTGTTGTTGTGATCATTTGTTAGTTGGATTTCCATATTTTTTTGGCCTCTAAATAGATGAAATGTTGGTGTATTTTGGATCTGATTGTTGGGTTCTGGAATGGTGTTTTCGGGTCTGGGCAGAAACTGGGTTCTGGGAGTTGGGATAGACCTTGCGGAGGTCCGAGGCGGAATAATGTGCCCCGCCAAGGAGATCCGCAAGGTCTGGACGGTGAGCACGGGCGGAGGTGGCAGGCCCGCTGAGGAGGGCCGGCTCCTCCTTGCGGAGGAGGGCGGCGGAGGAGTGAGCTCCGTTGGAGAGCTCCGCTTGGTCACTGGGAGTTCGATTCCAGAGACCTGTTCTTGGTTGTTGTTGTCTGTTTGTTTCCCCTTTGTTCTGAATATTGTTGGAATGTTTTGTTGGGTATTTTACCATGTCTTTGGAGTATTTATTAATGACGTTTGTTGGGTATTTATACCATATCTTGGAGTATTTATTCATGTCTTTGGTTTCCCTTTTTGTACTCATGGGTTATTAATTCATTGAATTCATTACCTGGGAGTTGGTTTGTGTTCATAGTTGAGATGAACACTTTGTTTGGTTGTTTTGGGTTGAGGTTGGAGTATGAGTATGTGATGGTGGATTCCTTGGTATCTTTTGGAGGTTGTTGGGTGAACTGATGGTGCTACGGTTGACTATTGACTTTTGACTTTGGACTTCGGTCCTTGTGATTGGGTTCATTACCCCTGTGATTGGACTTAGGTCCTTGTGATTGGACTTCGGTCCCTGTGATTGGACTACGGTCCCTGTGATTGGACTTCGGTCCCTGTGATTGGGTTCATTACCCCTGCGTACTAGATTTATGGATTCTGACTTCTGACTTTTGACTCCTGACTTCTTACTGTGGTTGGGTCTGGTATGATGGTTGGTATGAGGGTTGGAGGTTGGAGTTGGGATTTCTTTCTTGGTTTATGGGTTCATGAGTTCCTTGTGTATATTCGGTTGTTATCTTGTTGTTCTCGTTATGATTGGTTGATTCCTTTTTGGTTGTTGTTTAGTTGGTATCTTGTTATGGATTCGTTGTATTGTACTCTCGTTATTAGATATATTGGCTTCGTTGGATGAGTCTTGGTTTATGATTCGTTCAGTTTATTGTTGTTGAGTATCCGTTTTGAACTATTGAACAGTTTGTTGGTGTTTATATTCTATATGGGTGTGTAAACCTATTTACAAGCTTATGTATATCTATACTTCCTTGCGGGTGTGAATGGTGGTTGCTTAGCAGTCTTTTGCTAATGGTTCTTTGTGTGTTTTCTAGGTATGGAGTAAGTCTAAGCGCGAGCGCGTTAGAGCCTATCGTTATGAGGATGCTTAGACTTAGTTTATGTTGTTTAGACTTTGTGTCTCGGGCCTGTGAGCCATTTGAGATTTTATATACTCTTGACTAGTTATTGGGATTGTTGAAACATGACTTGAGGATTTTTATTTATGCAATGACAGTTCAGTTCTTATGGTTAGCCTGTGCATCTAGGCTGTGTTTTCTTACCTAGATGTGGCATGATGCCCCTTAAGTTTTAAATTCGCTTCCGCTATGTTATGTTGTTGGTTGAGATAGGCAGCTGTTGTGTTGAGTTTTATCTATCTCAGCTTGTGTAAGGTTGGGGTGTCACAGAAACTTCTTGGAGTACCGGGGTCTCAAGTTCTGTGCATTCTCCTACACTCACCTCTTCATCATCAATCGTTTTTGTCGTCTTGTCATTCTCTTGTTGGTCGGTTTCCATTGTCGGGTGATCTATTGGCATCATTCTCTTTATAAGCTCTTCCGACATCGATAACAATTTGGTCTCGATTTCATCCAGTGGAAGTCCTTCCTTACGAAGAGCGATAAGATTCTTTCTCATTTAGCTTCTAATTTCATTTCGCAGATTGATGGTATCTTCCTTGGCCATTTGTATGAACATTTCTACTTTGTCTTTCAAGATTTGGATTTCATCATTGCCCGGTGGAAGATACTCATATGATGGTATAGGTTGTTTGAAATTTTGAGTAAAAGATGGTGTTTTAGTGATATATCTATCATTTTGTTCTGGTGGGGGTGAATAGCTAGTATTGGAAGAATGAGAATACCAATGTCTTTCGGGTTGATGGTTTAATGGAGGGTTATAAGGAATCGGAGGTTTAACGGTTGAAGGAATTGTGGCCTTTAATGCCGGTTCACAACTTGGGTCAATTTCTTTCATGACTTGAATAAGTCTATTGTTAATATTCTCCGCTATTAAACTAAGGGATTCCTCTCCATGTTGGTATGTAAGTTTCTCAATTCTCTCATAATTAAGCATAGAGGATGTAGCATAAGGATATGGCTCGTAGGTATGATAAGTGAAAGTGTATGGGTAAGGTGGGTATATATGTGGTGGGTACACATAATGATTAGGATAGTATTGTGGGTGTGGTTCATAGGTTTGAGGTGGAATGTTTCTTGTGTAAGGTCTTCCATGGTATGGGTAACCATGGGGATACGGATAAGCACTCATTGTAAGCTTTGATGGATTGATTGTAGAAAATTTCCTGCGCAAGCTTAACAAACAACAAATATATCGCAACTAAAAGTAGTTGCAAGTGAGCACAAGATATGTTCAAGATAAATAAGCTCACTTCTCTTAATCAAGTAACAAAAACAAGCAATAAAACAAACAAAAAGAAAGCAATTCAAGAACTCTTAAAATTCTACTTCGAAGATGTCAACACTATTCAAGAACCGTTTGCCATCCCCGGCAACGACGCCATTTTGACAAGGTTGTTTGTATGGGGTGAGTGGATGTGAAGGTGGTAAAACGAAGAGTCAAGACTCCCCGAGTGTCGTGTCTCTCAAGGATGGCGAATGGGAACCGAATAGGTGTGTTGGCATCTAGGAGGTTGAAGGAAAAGAGTTGCGGGACTTGCTAAGGTGGAATGTCATGTGTAGGGAAGTTTGAAAGGTTGTGGTTATGTAAAATAAATAAAAGAAAAGTAAAGTGGAGATTGGGGCTTTAGACTTCTCTATGTGGTTTATCTTTGGATGGGTTTGTGAGCAAAGGTGTGGAATAGACTAGGGAGTTCGTGGCACATCACCAAGTGGCGTCACACTTTGGACTCCCACATCCTCATTCGGTTGGGGCATTTCATCGAACACTTTGTCTACCACTCCTCTCGGATCTTGTCCTTTCGAACTAAGAGCGGAGATGTTGGTGAGTTAGACTCGTGAGTGGCCGCAATCGCGCACACACTCACTTCCTTTGGGTTTGCTACCTAATGTAGACACAAAAGGCACAAAGCTTGAAGAACTTCATCCACACAAGTTCATCATCCAACAACCAAGCAACTCACAATTCAAGAAGCAATAATATTAAATATCCACATAGATCTACCTTGGGGCCACCAATCCCCTATCTAATCTACTCTATCATACTAAAGAAACAAGAAAAAGAAAGGAAATCTCAAAGAAACAAGTATTTGAATTAGAAATTGGAGAGAATAGTTACCACCCTTAGAAAGGGGATCTTTACAATCTTGATCTTGAAATCCCAATCTTCAATCTTACCCTTGGATGTAATCTAAACTATAAGAGAAAGGAATTTTCCCCCAAGAGGGGAGAAAACCCTCTAGATCTATTCTACTCTATTCTATGAATTTTCTGATTGTTCTCTTGGTTTAGGGCAAGAGGGATTTATATGGGTGACAAAAGGGAACAAATTTCCCAAAATGGCCCTTGGCCCGACCACGCATGCTTCCACGCGTGGTAGTGGGCGTGGATGGTCTCTGGAAAGTTTCCACGCCCAACCACACGCGTGTGAGGCTGCGTGGGACGATACTGCATCGCGATTTGTTTGTCTTCTGCTCCTTTTTAGCCTCAAATCCCTCTCTAACCTGTAAAATACCTAAAAACTCTTTTTAGGAATGATGTTAGAAGATTTTAATCACATCTGAGCTAAAATGCATGCAATTGTTATAATCGGATGTCATCACATTGCACTTTTAATCCAATTAAGACCCTTTTTAAATGGTATTCTTGGTGCTTATCATCTGGTACAACCACTCTCTCTGCCCACGGTCTAACGGGTACTCAGCGTACTGCCACTCCCACTCGCACAAACCAGCACGTGGCACCTAGTACATCTAGCCATGACCATGATCCCAAGGACGTTAGTATGGAGAATACGGATATTCCTCCTTTCCTGAATGGTTTGGTAATCACTGATTAGAAACGTAAGCGCACTGAGTCATTTGGGCCTACTAAGGAGCCCAACCCGGGCCAAAGTCAAGAAGCCACTATTTTTGCTTTCAACCTTAATGGGCTTATTGTTTGTTCAAAAAACTTACAAAGGGCGAGCCTGAATTACAAAAGCGACCCCTTGTCGCTGTGGTAAGGCAATTTGGATTTAGGGCAAAGAATTTACTCGCAACTTTCAGAGATAGTTGGACTATTGGCGCAGACGAATAGAATCCACCAAAAACTGAAGAGACCATTAAGGTCTTCTACTCTTTGACGAAGCCCAACGTCAATACCTTCGAGTTCTTCAACAGTAGTGCGATTACTAGAGGCTACGGGTGAAACAATTCTGGCTCAAAGATGGGGATACCAATTCTAACTTTTTCAACAAATCAGTTCGCATAAGATAACAAGCAAACCGATTAACAAGGCTAAAAAATAGGAATGGCGACTAGGTGGAAGAAGGTACTAAGCTAGACTCCCTTATTACTTCATACTTTCATGCTTTATTTAGTTCAAATGTGGAGAATATGAGTGCTGTTGTTGACTGTATTAAACCCCTCATCACCAATATCCATAATGCTACCTTGAATAGAACAATGTCCGTCCAGGAAGTTAAAGAGGCTATGTTTGATATGAAACCAAACAAATCCCCCGGTCCTGACGGCCTTAACCCGGGATTTTTTCAACACTTTTGGGATATCCTGGGTAATGAACTTCACTATTTCTGTGCTGATTTCTTCCTCACTGGTAAACTGCCAGCCAATCTAAACTCCACTCACATAGTCCTAATTCCAAAAAAAATCTAAACTTGACTCTATGGGTGACCTTCGTCCAATTGCCCTTTGCAACACTCTTTATAAGCTATTCTCCAAGATAGTGGCTAACCGCATTAAGCCCTTACTGCCATCCATTGTGTTGGAATCCCAATCGGCATTTGTCTTAGGAAGAGTTATTTATGACAATATTATGTTAGCTTTTGGAGCTAATCACTATCTTAAGAGGAAAAGCCAAGGAAAGGTGGGTTTTGTGGGAGTCAAACTTGACATGAGTAAGGCCTTCGATAGAGTGAGCTGGCTTTTCTCCTTACAATCATGGAAAAAATGGGTTTCTCCAGTCACTTTGTGAACTTGATTCGTGAAATGATAACAACTGTTAATTACACCATCCTGCTACAAGGTAGAGCAATTGGTTCTGTCAATCCCAATAGAGGTCTGTAGCAAGGTGATCTGATCTCCCCCTATCTTTTCATCCTCTTACTTGAAACCTTCCACCTCTTAATCCAAAAAAGTCAAGAACAAGGTTTTATTCATGGCATATCCATTACTAGGGGAGCACCAACAATCACAAAACTATTCTTTGCAGATGACTGTTATATCTTCTGTAAGGCCACCCCTACGGAAGCCACATCCCTTAGGAACATCATTGAATCTTTCACCTCAGCTTCTGGCTAAACTATAAACTACTTCAAATCATCCCTCACTTTCAGTAAGAACACAAGTGGTCAATCAAAGGATGTTTTCTGTAACATTATGGGTATTGGAGAGGGCAATCTAAATGGAAGTTACCTTGGGCTACCCTCTATCATTGGCAGAAACAAGCGCGAAATCCTGGGCTTTATTAAAGACAAAGTTGTCAGAAGAATCAAAAGCTAGACCCATAAATTCTTTTCTAGAGCTGGGAGAGAAGTACTTCTTAAAAATATCATTCAAGCCTTACCAACCTTTGCAATGAGTGTTTTCCTCCTACATGTTGAAATGAGAAAAGATATTGAAAGAACCATGAGGTGGGGTTGTAAAGGAGAAAGTAATAAAGGCATCCATGGGAAGAGTTGGGATCGCTTGTGTGTTCCTAAGAGCCGGGGAGGATTGGGCTTTAAGCGTTTAAGGGAATTCAATATTGCTATGTTGGGAAGACAAGCATGGCATCTTATACAACACCCCAACTCCTAGTTATCCAGGATCTACAAAGCAAAATATTTCCCTAATTCAACATTCTTTGAGGCAACCCTTGGAAGTAATCCTAGCTTTATTTGGCGCAGTATACTGGAATCTCAACCTACCCTTATTGCTGGAAATAGGTGGAGAGTTGGAAATGATCACTCAATCAATATCTGGATTGATCCGTGGCTCCCAAATGCTGTCCTTTCACCCAAACTTCTAATCTGGATCTTACAAGCAATATCAAAGTGGCTTCTATAATAAACTCTACTGACAACACTTGAAATGTTAATCTCATTCTCTCTCTTTTCAACCAAACTGACAGAGATTTAATCTTAAGTACTCCTTTGCTAGAAACTCCCACCAATGACAAGATTATCTAGTTGCATGAAGAAAAAGGAAATTATTCTGTCCGGAGTTGTTACAAACATTTGGTGGGAATTTTGCACCAAGATCATGCTCCTTACTGGACCAGATTCTGGAAATTCCAAATGCCTCCAAAAATCAAATCATTTTTATGGCAGCATTGCTCTTCATCTCTGCCTACATGCGACAATCTAAGATCAAAACATGTTAATACTCCTGCTGATTGCCAGATTTGTAATGGTGCCGAGGAGACTACCTTCCACCTTTTTGTCAAATGCCCTCTTGCCCGTAGCTGCTAGGACTTGTTGGGTGGTATTGATTACCATATGGGCAACACTTTCCTTGAATGGCTTGAGCATATCTTTTCTAGTAAATCTGACAGCGAGATCTGTCTATTAATTTCTGTCTGCTGGAAACTCTGGGACGCGAGGAATGAGAAGATTTGGAACCACACTATCCTCAATGCCCTTTTATTTGCCAATTTGCACAAAATTTTTTAAGTGAATGAACTGCTGTGAATATTAACAATGTCTCTAACAACAGGTCCTCAGATTTTCATACTACATAGTTCAAACCTCCTCAAGGAAATCTTAAACTCAACGTTGACACTGCCCTGGACTCTAGCAACAAGAAAATGGACTTCAATTTTGTTCTTTGTGATTGCACATGTTCACTTGTCGCAGCAAGACGTCTCCCATTGCCCTGCATTTACAAGCCGCCTAAAGCCGATGCTGTTGGAGTGCGAGAAGCATTGAAGTGGATCAAAAATCTCAACGTGGATACTGTTAACGTAGAGAGCGACTGCCTTCAAGTTGTGAATGCAATTGATAGACGCCAAAGATACCTATAGAAAAGGGTCTATACGGGGGATGTTTTGTGTTGCTTAATGCCTTTTTGTGAAGCAATTTGTGATATATATGCTCTAATGTGCTAACTTTCGTGAAACCTCTATCAATTGGCATATGTTGAAGGGTTTGAGTAGGTTCGGGATTGTGAAGCAGGCTTGAGAGCAAATGGAGAGCTAGCTAGAAAACGGAGCAGTCATGTCAAGTCCATGCCCCATCGTCCACGCACGTGAAGAAGAGCTAAGTGAGAAATCCACGAGCGATCCACGCATGGATTGTGTGACACCCCAACCTTACACAAGCTGAGATAGATAAATCTCAACACAACAGCTGCCTATCTCAACCAACAAACATAACATAGCGGAAGCGAATTTAAAACCTAAGGGCGTCATGCCACATCTAGGTAAGATAACACAGCCTAGATGCACAGGCTAACCATAAAAACGGAACTGTATAAATGATAATCCTCAAATCAAGTCTCAAAACATCCAATCAATTAATCAAGAGTATATAAAATCTCAAGTGGCTCACAGGCCCAAAACTAAAGTCTAAGCAACATAAGCTAAGTCTAAGCAACATAAGCTAAGTCTAAGCATCGTCACAAAGTAGGCTCTAACACGCTCGCGCTCAGACTTACTCCATACCTGGAAAACACGCAAAGAACCATTAGCAAAAGACTGCTAAGCAACCACCATTCACACCCGCAAGGAGATATAGATATACATAAGTTTGTAAATAGGTTTACACACCCATATAGAATATAAACACCAACAAACTGTTCAATAGTTCAAAACGGATACTCAACAACAATAAACTGAACGAATCACAAACCAAGACTCATCCAAACGAAGCCAATAATCCAACAACGAGAGTACAATACAATGAATCCATAACAAGATACCAACTGAACAACAACCATAAAGAATCCAACCAACCATAACCAAGAACAACAAGATATCAACCGAATAAACACAAGGAACTCACAAACAAATAAACCAAGAAATAATCCCAACTCCAACCTCCAAACCCTCATACCAACCATCATACCAAGTCAAACCCACAGTCAGAAGTCAGAAGTCAGAAGTCAGAAGTCAGAAGTCAGAAGTCAGAACCCGGAAATCCGGTACACAGGGGTGATGAGCCCAATCACAGGGACCGAAGTCCAATCACAGGGACCGTAGTCCAATCACAGGGACCGACAGTCCAATCACAGGGACCGAAGTCCAATCACAGGGGTAATCAACCCAATCACAAGGACCGAAGTCCAAAGTCAGTAGTCAGTAATAGCACAGTCAGTCCACCCATCAACCTCCAAAGATACTCAAGGATCCACAACCCAATCTCATACTCAACTCAGCCCAAGAACCATCACTCAGAGTGCTCATCTCAGATATGAACACCAACCAACTTCCAAAGAATATAATCAAGGATTCAACCAACCAAATAATAGACTCACATAATGGACTAAGAGGTATGAACAAATACTCCAGAATCAAGGTAACATATCCGATAGAATACTTCAACAAACTCCAAACAAAGAAGGAAACAAACAACGGATCACTCACCTCTACCAACCACTACCCTTACTCTCACAGAAGACTCCAACGGTTACATTATCCCGCTAGAGCGCCCCGCAAGAGCAATTCTCACACACCGAATCAAACTCAGCTCAGAATACAAAGAAAGGTTCCAGAATGCAAAGATCAGATCACAATACACCAACATTTCATCCAACAGAGGCCAAATAACATGGAAATCCAAACCAACAAATGATCATACACATTAATAGTCAAAGGATCAAGACACAAGTCCAAGAATCCAATAAACACAATCAATAATAGGCTAATAATCAAGGAATTTCAGGATTTCCAACACCAAATAATATCATATAGAGTGAGAGTGTAAAAATAGATTTTGATGGACATAGTGGTTACCTTTGAAGCATAATTAATCCAAAAGCGTATTAATCCAAAGCAACACCAATTCAAAGCTCAACTCACAAGCTAGGTCCATAATTGTGAACCTGAAGAATTAATATAATTCTAATACCATCACTAACTACCACTAAAACAAGGATGTGACCACTAATACTAATCTATACTTAAGATATAATACTATATCTAACACTAACACTAAACCATAAGCTTAATAATAACATAATATTACCTTAAAACATACTGCTTAGCCTCGGATTCGAACTCGTGCCCTCCGGCTCAACAAACCGACACTAAACCACTACGTTACGCTGTTCTTACTGCCATGCTACGCCACCAACACTCAAAACCCTTCATTGCCGTAGCCGAGGGAGAAGAGGACCCGGCCGGTCGTTGCATGCCGTCGTTGCCAAGCTCGCCGAACCCGCCACCACGCCTGAGCTGCTGCTGCTACGTCGAAGGTCCCGGCTGGAAGAGCCCAACCACCTCAAGGTTCCGCTTTGCCACCATTGCATCGCCGTTGCCACCGAGAACTCCACCGTTGCTGCGCGAGGCGGGGGAGGAGGACACGGGTTGACGACGGAGGAGGGGACTCCGCTGGGCTTCGCCGCTTCTACTTCCTTGCGCCGTAACGGAGAGGGGCGTGCCGCCGAGCCGCTCCGCCATCTTGCACCGCCTTGCCCTGCTCGCTGTGAACGGAAGAGAGAGCTCCGTGGGCTTCCACCGCAGGTTCGCGAAGCCGTCACGTCCTGCTGCTGCTACATCGCGGGGAGGAGCGAAGACCATGGGGAAGATCGTTGGAGGGAGGGGAATCGAAGACCGCCGTCGAGCACGACCCGCCACCACCGTCGTCACGTATCGCCGTCGGAGAGCTTACGAGTGCTCCATGTCGCCGCCGCCGCAGAGTCCGCTGTTGAGGAGTTGCTCACTGCTCGTAGCTCGTCGGAGCCCTTGGTTGACTGCTGCTGCGTCGAGAGGAAGATCACGGCAGCTTGCCGTGTGTGACGAAGGGCTAAGGCGAAGAAGGAGGAGGATGGAAGCTCCCGATTCATGGTGGTGTTGTTGCTGTTTAACCCGAGCGACGTAGCGAGAGGGGAGAGATCCGAGAGAGAAAAATCGTGAGGCAGAGATGAGGGAAGATCTTGGCTGTTGATGGTGTATACACTAGCTATAATTAGCAACTCTAGGTTTCCTATTTGAGCATGGATTAAATTAGAAGTTGGGCCAACTTTGGTCTTAGACTAAAATAATTATGTATATAGGTGCATACCTTTACTTGGGCTTTATAATATATTATGTATACAAGACTAATCATAGTCCAAAAAGTATATAGTTATGGGCTTAAAATATTTAGATTCAAAATAATAGTTTATAAGAATAGCTCAACTATAATCCATAATAATAAGAATAAAAGAGAATCCATATATTATAAAATATATATATAGATCCACATAAGCATATTGGACTAAGAACATTTTAATATAATATAATAATAAATATAGGTAGTCCAAAAAAAATACATTATTCCAAGCCCACTAATTAAAATGATTATATTTAAGAAATCGTTTTCATAATCGTTTACTAAGAAAACAACCCCTTTATATTTTATAGAGTAGTAGGAAATTTCGGGGTGTTACAGATTGCTCGTGGATGGGCAATTTAATGACCGTTCAAAAGGAAGAAGGGTATAAAAGGAAGCGATTAAATCATTTGAGGGAGACTGCACTTTAATTTTCAGTTCTTAGATCTTTGTAGAGAGTTTCTAGAGAGAGAAAGTGTGAGGAGACATCCATTTGTGGAAGATCTTGAAGGAATTGAAGTTCTAGATTGATTTGCACTTTCAATTGGTAACAATTCTTCTTTTATAATTACAATTTCTATTTTGTAGCGTAATCTTGATCTTGTTCAATTGCATTTCTTATTTTGAAAAGTTGAAGTTAGGTTTTGATAAAATCATGAATTCTAGTGGCTAAGTAGTTTATGATTGGATTGGTGATCCCTTATCTCTTGCAGTCTAGTTTTGTATTGCTCAAATTGGTAATTGAATTGAGGTTTTTGTTATCTTTGTTGTGAGCATTGCTATGATTGATCTTGATCCTTTGAGGGTCCCAATTGTGTCAAGAGTGTAGGTCATATTCTTGGCGAGATATCGCAAGTGTGTGATAGCCTAGATGCTTGCAACCTCCGCACTTAATCCGGGAGGATGAGGTCTGGGAGAGGTTAATAGACAAGGTGTTCGATATAATGTCCCAACCGATTGAGGAATTGGGAGTCCGAGCGTGACGTCTCTCGGTATAATGCTTTTAGCCTCCTTAGGTATCTTAAGCACCAATGCAACCCAAACCTTAGATTAATGAGTGCAAGATTCCGGGGAGAGTCAATCCAATCTACTCTTTTACTTGTAATCTTTAATCTTTTTTTTACATTTGCCTTTAGCTTACTCATGAATTCATTCTTCCCTTGCTTTGATTGCCTTAGTAATCATAAGTAAAGTGTTTGCTCCCTCCAATTTTTCATCCTCTTGAGAACGACACTGCAGGAATGTGTTCTTCGTTTACACTTACATCTCACCACTACAAAAACTACTTCATCAAATGGCGCCATTGCCGGGGATATCAAACAGTGTAAACTATACAGTTTACTTTTATTACATATGCAATTTGCTTGTTTTCTTTTCAAATTGCTTTATCACATTTGTTTACACACAGTTTGAGCTAACCGCATAAGGAGACACCTCTTTGTGTGCCATATCTTGTTCCACAAATCTTTGTAGCTACACTCATGGATCCTATGGATCATCATCCACCGCATGGGGATAGACATCCTTACGGGTATCCACCCCGTAATGGAGATCCTTACTATCTACCATTGCCACAATCTTATCCACCATATGCTTATCAACGTCATCCTCCATACCATTATCCACCACCTTAACCTCCACCATATTACTATGAAAGGGCATATGCCATGCACCACTACTCACCCCCGCATCACTCCCACCCATATGAACCCCCACATCACCCTCAAACACATTTCCCTGAGCCAAGAGATCACGGACAAGCCTATGCACGTGGATGGAACGTGGGAAAGTTCCAGAAACTTCCACATTCCAGTCCACCCGCGTGGGCTAGACGTGGAAGTGACTAAGCAACAACATTTTCCACCCTCCACTCCGCATAGAATCTTTTCCCTTTGATCGAAAACGAGAGGACCTTGAGAGGCGCATTAATGCTTTTATTAATGATGCTAAGGAGGAAAACACCAACTTTAAAGTGGCAATTTTGACATCAGAATTGTTTCAATTTTAAAAATTTAGCCGTGTTATATAATTGTTAAATTCAAAACATATGAGGTTATTTTTATCATCTAAAATCAACATTCACTATTAAAAATAATGTTCACACGGAGAGAATGAAACTTTAACCATAAATATTGATTTTAAATGGCAAAAATAACCTCACAAAAAAGAATTTTCTACCGTAGTTTGATAATTATATAACATTATGGACTGGAAGTGCAACATACTGAATAATTAAGTGACTAAATTTGTTTAAATCAATTAAGAGGGACTGAATTTACAAAAGTTAAGTAATTCAATGGCCAAAAGTGTTGTTTTAATTTCCCTTTAATTAATTTTCTCTTTTAATTGATATATAATTTTTTTTTTTTTGGAAAAATGAGATATGGCACATAAAATTAAATAACAAAACAAATAAGGTAGAGGCTGGGAGTGAGCGTAGTGAGAACCTCATGCATTTGAACGAAACAGATGAAACAATTGCATAATTTACTCCCGAAAAAGGGGAGAAAAACTCGAAATATATTCCAAAATTTTCTCTTTAAATAGAAACTAATTAAAGTTTGTGAAGAACAAATGAGGTTCCCAGGCCAGTCATTTGAATAATATATAAAGTTGATAAAAAAAAAATATAATTAAAGTTGCGGGAGGGGCGGGTACGTAGCAGGCAGCCATGGGCGACCACAAGTCTGAAGGGCTGTCCTGGGCTGACCAGTGGGACCCAGAGCCGCTTCCGGCACCCGGCGAGAAGAAGGGGGCTCACAAAGACGCCGGAAAAGGCACCGCCGCTAAGAAGTTCTTGACCTTCCAATGGGTAAAGAAGTTTGCAAAGAGACCTGATCATCATCATCATCATAATGATAATAATGATAATAACAATAATGATAGTAATAATAAAGATCAAAGTAATCAGAAAACGAAGGAGTTAGCAGATAAATAATTGTTAAGACATTATTTATTTAATTTATTTATTTTTATGATTTTTCTCTCTCTTTCTTTTTATTTATTTATTTATTTTAATTTGGGAAATTATATTTCAAATATAATGATATGATCATTCAATTCATATGCTTGGTAATTTGCATTTTATTTTATTGAAAACTTAAGCAAATTAAATGATGAATTTTATTTATTTTTTCTTAATTGGTTGCATTCGTGTGCGTTAATTTCTGTTAGTTTATTTTTATATTTTCTTACTTTTATATTCAGATTAATTATATTTTAGACATGTGTACGTAAACATATAATAAAAATAATAATTTTATCATATGTCATTGTCTTAATCTAATTGAAATATCCTTAAATAAAATAAAATATTATAAAACAATAAAAAATAATAATGAGCAAATATTGCTGACATATAACCAGTTTGGTTGGCGTGAAACGTGAGTGATCGTGTACTCTTGTTCC